>CP126894.1:162811745-163086745 GCA_030440675.1 Furcifer pardalis
AATGCATAATCAGCCACTACCATTACACTGTTTTTTTAAGCATAGCTCTATAAGGCGCTTTAGTTAGTTGTTTGCCATCAAATTAGAAGCAACTTAAAAGGGAAACGTCTCCCTTTCTCAAAAGCCAGTCGAATCTGACTATTTTTTTTTTTGGGGGGGGGGGAAGATGCTCATCTCTGTTTACAGCCAAAGAGCAAGTGCTGTCTGCATTTGCAGACATTTCTGTGGTCATGTGGCAGGCATGATTAGATGCTGGAGTGCATGAAATACTATTACCTTTTCCACCAAGGTATTACCTATTTATCTACTTACGATTTCTTGTTTTCAAACATGCCAGGTGGACAGGAGCTGGGACAGATGATGGGTGCTCACTTACACTTGGTGCTGGAGGAGAGCCTTGCGGATTCCCTGGGATGCTAGAAAGACAAACAAGTGGGTTCTAGAACAAATCAAGCCAGAACTACATCTTTGGAGGCAGAAATTATTAAACTGAAGCTGTCATATTTCAGGCACACCATGAAAAAGTAAGGTTCTATCAGTGGTGGGATTCAAATATTTTTACTCCCACTCTGTGGGTGTGGCCTACTCTGTGGGCATGGGCATGTGACTTGGTGGCCATGGCTATGTGACTGTGTGGGTTTGGCCGTGTGGCCATGTGATTGGGTAGGTATGGCCATGTGACTGGGTAGGTGTGGTCATGTGGCTATATGACTTGCTAGGTCTGGCCATGTGACTTGGTGGGCAATCTAATCATGCCTGTCACATGACCATGAAAACGTCTGCAAACACAGATAGCACTGCCTCTTTGCCTGTAAATGGAGATGAGCACTGCACCCTAGAGTCAGATACGACTGGCTTTTGAGCAAGGGTGACCTTTACCTTTACTAACCACTTGCAACTAAACAGGGCCAAGCTTCACAGCAAATTGAATACCAATCAGGGATCTTCTGTTATTAGGTAAAGGTAAAGAGAACTGAGGTGAGGTCACTGAGGACGGTTCCCACCTGGCAAGGAGGCAGAGAAAAGAAGGGGCAGCCCAGAGAGCTGCTTTCCTGGCTCTTCGTTGCATCCCGGTCGTGCCCAAAGTGGGATGATAGGAGGAGGAGAAGGAGGTCAGTGAGGTGGGGTGGGGTGGGAAGGCGGGTGGGGTGGGGTGGAGCACAGCGGGACAGTGGGTGGGGTCAGCTGGTTTTTACTACTGGTTCACCCAAACCATTGCGAACCGTTTGAAGCCTACCACTGGATTCTATGGAAAAGACAATAGTGCTGGGAAAGGTTGACAGAGGAAGGTCAAATACAAGATGAATTGACTACTTAGAGGAAGCCAGACTTTTGGGTTTACAAGAGCTGAACAGAGGTGTTGAGAAAAGAACATTTTGGAGATTATTTGTTCATCAGGTTGCCATAAATTGGGAGGGCAACATGAGGGCCTGTAACAACCACCACATACCTCCTTTTTATTGTCTTCTCAGTAGAGCAGCAACACTCATGACTGATGGGTACTCATGGTAAGAACTGTGTCCTATTGCTATTCATGGTCATGTCAAATAACATGAAAGCAACAACCTGGAAAAGGACTGGTTGTCTATCCACATAAATTTACCCAGATGAGCTGCAATGTGAAAACTTCCAGGTTCTGGCTCTAGTGTAGAATATGCATAGAAAGATGACCTCTCCCTCTGCAGTTTTGTTTTGTGGGGGATTTTGGGACCATTAAAACAATGATGGATCTTGCACATACTTATTATTATGCAGAATCAGTTGTTCTGCTTCCGTGTCTAGGCCAGACATGAAACTGCAAAATAAAACTACCTTTTGGTGAATTCATTCCATAGTTCATTTCCCCTGACATAGTGTGAAAAAGATTAGCTGACAGGTCCATCCATGCCATTGCCCAGGGCATGCCCAATTATGGTTCAAAAATACCACAATCTTTGAGGAGGCTAATTCTGTGGGCCCCGGCATAATCAGTGAATAGGACTTGTATGGATTAAAGTTGCCATGTCAGAAGGAGCCGCATTTCTGATATTTTTAATGAGAACACCTGAAGTCAGGAGCCAGGACCTTGGGATGTCACAGGGTGCACACACTCTCTTCCTGTCATAAGGGATGGACCCGTCAGCAACAATTGCAAGGCAGTATCTTTGTGATGAACAATGTAGACACTCCTTGAAAAACTGAAAGGTTCCTTCTTCTTCCATGTATAGGGCAGACATGAAACTGCCAAAGTGAAGGCACCTTTTGGTGAGTTCATTCTGCAATTCCTTTCACCTGACCTAGTGTGAGGAAGATGAGCCTAATACCTGCATTTCAGCAACAGCAACTCTAGAACAGGGGTTCCCAAACTTTTTGTGCTGTGGGCCGGTCATGTGGTTGAGCAGGCCAGTCATGTGATACCTCCCGCTGGAAGTGGAAGTAAAATGCACCTGTGCAACCGCAAAAGACTGCTGTAAATGCACCTGTGGCTTTTATCAACACATTTAACTTCCACTTCCAGGAGTGGCGAGGGCAGCATGGGCCGTACCATTCAGTGCCATAGGCCAGATCTGACACACAGGTGGTAGTTTGGGAACCCCTGCTCTAGAGCGTGCAAGGTAATAAAACATGCACAAGTGTTTCTGAACATGCCCCAGTGGTATGTCCTTAAACTGTAAACTATAACATTGAACCCACAAATCCAGAGTTGTTAGGTTGGCAACAACCAACTCTTTGAAATTTCAGAACCAAACAATGAGATGTCAGAAATTGATTATGAAACCTGAATCTTAGGGACCAAAACCTGAGAGGTCATAACCCTAGACCAGTGATGGTGAACCTTGGCACTCCAGCTGTTCTTGAACTTCAATTCCCAGAAGCCCTGATCAGCAGGAGTGCTGACTTGGGCTTCTGGTAACTGAAGTCCAAGAACACCTGAAGTGCCAAGGTTCACCATGACTGCCCTATACCATGAACAAAATCATGAACTGGAAAGATCTTTGGTCTACTCTAATCCATCACCGCTCTTTGTATGTTGCTCTTGATTGTGTGGTGTATGGTCCCACCTCTTGGGTTGTTGATGCTTTTTCTCCAAAGTAACAAAGCTAGTGCTCAGTTTGTTTCCCATAAATCTGTTTCATATAAATGTGCAGTGGTCTCTTGAGAGGCACTTCTCGTTGGCATCTCCACACCAACCACCAGTTATTAAAAGGGTCACTAGAATTGCTTTCTTCTGCCCTTGTACCAGCTACCTATTGTAATAAGTCTCCTAAAACCACCTTTCTACTATCCCCAGTTGAAGAAGCAAATTCAGTGATGGGATGTAACAGGTTCTCACCAGTTTGCCAGAACCGGTAGTAACTTTCCCCAGTGACCCGGAGAACTGGTAGCAGCTTTTCGGGGGAACCACCTTCGGGGCTTACCTTTTCACTGGTTCCCCCACTGTGCATGCACCCCTACAGTGCTTGGCATGTATGCACGGCCTCCTTGCTGTCCTCCCAAGCGGGGAGGAGGAAGAGAAGCTGCTAGTCTGAAGCTCCCTATAGCCTGCTCCCTAGGGTAAGTGACTCACCTTTGGATGTGGTGTGTCTGTGTGTATTTTAATGTGTATTTAATACCTTTACCTATATTGACGAACTACCACAGTTCCTAAAAAGGCCTGGCGGCCTGGCCTGGGGTTTTTAAGCAAAGTCTTGGAGTTACCTCATCAATAAGCTACACCTGTGCTGTTCCAATTGGAAAACCCTTAAGGAGGTACAGCTGTTTTACATTTACATTAAGGCATTTTATCCTAGAGAACCAGTACGATGACTATATCCATCTTGCAACATGGTGCTGTCCAGGCACTTATACTAACAGGTAAGTGACAGATTTGTGTTTGGGGTGGGTGGGTGGGTGGGTTGATTTATTTTTGGGGTGGGTAGGTGTTTGGGTGGGTGGATGTATTTTAATGTAAGTTTTATTTATTTATTTATTTATTTATTTATTTATTTTACAGGTTTGTGTTCTGGGTGGGTTGAGGTGTGTGTGCATGCGTGCTTATTTTTTATTTTTTATTTGGCCCCGCCCATGACGTCATGACGTCATGATGTCATCTCTGCCCACACTGTGATGACATCACGGTGGGGTAGTAAAAACTTGACATCCCACCACTGATTGCAAATTGTACTGTGTAAACCAGGAATTCCAAATGATAGATGGAAATGTAATACACCCAATAAGTGGCCATTTGCTGCTGTTTAAAGACAGCCCTGAATTTGACACAGGGCAGCCCTAATATGGCCACCTTCCTTAGGGTAATCTGAAACAGTACAAAGGGGCACTGAACATAGTGAATGAAGGAATATGACATGTTACACTTTCCCTTCAATTCTTTCTTCATAAACTCAACGAAATTGGGGGATTTTGCCTGAAAATGTTGGGGGAGGGAGAAATCAGGGATGGGAAGCTTTAGCCCCGTGTTCTCTACATGCAGCATAATTTTTGCTGCAAACACCCTTGTCAAAGGGTTGATGTAAAAATTAGCATTTGACAGAAATGTGTCACTCAAGTTCTCATTAGCACCGTAAACATTCTCTGCTGTTCACCCCTCCCTTCCAACCTACAATGTAAATAAGAACAATGTTTAGCAGCTTTTAAAATTATGCAGATATCTTTTAATGACTTTGATGCATTCAGATACTTTCACTCATATGTCACAAAACAGATTTGATTTATGGGAATGACATTTGGTGGAGCAATTAATCCATACCATGTTCTAATCACGTTTAGTGTGAGGAATATGTATATCTGCATCTATATCTATATCTATATATATAGTGAAAGACAGAGAATGGGGGAGAGAAGAACGAAGAGAAGAAAGTACTTTAAAAGTATCACTTTTGCCTCATTAGTTTTGGTGTCTCTCTGTGTTCTTAGAAAAAAGGGTGACAAATCTTGAAAACTAGCTGGTAATTATTTCTAATAATGGTGTTACAAAGCTCAAGGGGAAAAGATATTTCCCATAGAGAAGTTGTGTGAAGACATGGATCTACTTAATAGATTTCACAGACTTCAGCTTGTACAGCAGAACTCATCCTTATTCACTTACCCCCATTAGTAACCCTGCTGCTGCCCCACCACCACCAAAATGGTCTAACCTGGGAGATGTGAAATCCATTCCACTACTAGTGGATATTCTTCTACTGAATTACATTCTATTTTAAGAGCTCTAGTGGTGCAGTCATTAAACTGCTATAGTGCAGCCAAAACATCTGGCATTGAGAGTTCAGTCCTAACCAGGGCTCAAGGTTGACTATTGGCGTATGACAGGGTAGAACAACAGTGACCTTCCATTAGTTGCTGGATTGTGACTCCCATCAGTCCTAGTTGGCATAATCAATGAGTGAGGAAGGATAGTTGAGGTTTCACAGCATCTGGAGAAACACAGCTGCCTGCCATGAAGCCTTGTGATTCTTGCCGCGTGGAGGTCAGCACAAGATACAACCACTCGCCATCAGCTGTGAACGGAGAACACGCAATTTTCATGGCAAAATCTACAACTGCGGCAACTAAAATTGATTTTGCACTTTCTTCAGCGCATTTTGCCCAGAAAGGCAGCAAAATTAACACTTAAGCACCCTTCAGAACATTTAAAAAAACATTTATTAGTTTATATCCTTCCTAGTGGGCACCCAAAGTGTTTCAAGTACAAAAAGAACCTCTTCAAGCCTTGGTTTTTGTAATCCTGCCCATTTTGGTGCCACCAAAGGAAAACTATCAGCAACTTTGCTGCCATCTCATTTCCTCCAAAGCAGAGCATAATACATTAGGTTAACATTGTTGTTGTTCAGTCGCACAGTCGAGTCTGGCCCTTTGCGACCCCATGGACCACAGCATGCCAGGCTCCTCTGTCACCTGCCATGCTCTGTAGCCTGCCCAGATCTACACCCACTGTATCAACAATGCCCTCTAGCCATCTCATCCACTGCCTCCTCATTCTCCTTTTGCCTTCGATCTTTCCCAACATCAGGGCCTTCTCCAGTGAGTCCTCATTTGGTGGCCAGGGATACATAGAAAGAGCTTCCTTGAAAATAGTGGTATTTTTGAACTAAAGCCAAGCATACCCTGGTAACAGCAACCTTGTGTTGCCAGCTAATCTTTCTCACACAAGGTCAGGTGAAGGGAACTGCAGAAGGAATCCACCAAATTGTGGCTTCATTTTGCCAGTTTTACATCTGGCCTAGACACAGAAGAAGATTTGGTGGCCAAAATACTTGAGCTTCTGCTTCAGTATTTGTCCTTTCAAGGAGCAGTCAGGGTTGATTTCTCCCAGGGTTGACTGATTTGATCTTCTTGCAGTCCAAGGGACTCTCAAGAGTCTTCTCCAGGACCACAGTTCAAAGGAGTCTTTTCTTCTGTGCTCAGCCTTCCTTATGGTCCTGCTCTCACAGTCATACATTACTACTGGGAAGACCATTACTTTTAACATATTGATATTAAAATTGTTACTTCTCCATAAAACAGGACAAGCCAACTGATGGATCTAGACAGTAGAAAGTAATAGCTACCACATGACTCTGAAATGTTACTCTCTCAAGATTTGATGCTTTCCTATTTAACATGAACATGTCAGTTTTAACATTAATGTGTTACTTTCAATCTCTGCTTCTGAGTCTGCACTCATTTGTAGCTTTAGGATCTGGGTTTATAATTTCAGTCTGAAACACACAGATAAATTGCCATGCCAGCTGAAGTAGCATGAAGCACAAATAGGAAACTCAGCAAATACTTCCCTGGCATATAACCAATATCAGAAACTTTGATAAACTCATTTAAAATTTAAATTGTGTCAGAAATCTTGCTACCAACCATCAAAACCCCAAAATTAAACCAGCATTGAATAATTTAGGACTGAAATTGTTGTTTGCAACTCTAGGAAGATGGAGGAATAGAAGGATGGAAGCATATTGCTGAAATGAAGCAGGCACAGTTTTATTAGTTACCATAGAAATACTTTGGCACAGCATATGGTGATTTATCTAGGCACTGGATAACCCAACTGCCAACCAATGATTGTGCTCCCCCCGTGCTCAGATGGTGAAGACTGGGAGATAACAGGAGAGGAGACCCTTCATGGGATCTTATGGTTTCTTTTCTCTCTGGGAGCAAAGTAATCCAACAGACTTCCAGCTGAGCAGATACCTGAATGTTTTCACCCCAAGATCCTTTTAGACCATCCCCAAAATTAGGAACTGGGTATGCCAGCCTTATTGGCTTCCAGATTGGGTCTACCCCAACAACTACATTACTATGTGGCAACTTTGTGATAGAATGAAGATATTAAAAAGTGAAAGACTCAAATCTATGAGAAATATTACTTGCTTGGTCAACTATTGACTACATGAACCCCAAGCAATGGCCAACCCATAAAGGGAGTGGATGGGGAAGGTTGTTCAAAAAGTAAAGCCTGACTTAGCTAGGAAAACACTCAATATGTTCCTTGGGCACAGATTAGAAAAATGACTTTGTACATGTTCTGTACATGTAACAAGGAGCCCAGTAGGTCCCATCTTCACCCAGTGTGACCTACACTATATCCTCCTACTCCCAGCAGTCCATGTGAGCCATGCCAGGTCATGGGAAACCATGACATGCTACCAGATTATGCCATCCCACTGTGTTTCCCAGGCAAGCAGCCAATGAGTGCCAGTATATTTTGGGATACTACTCTGAGAATCCCAAGGAGAGGGTAGACTCCTGTCTTGCCTTACCAAAAACAAGTATCCGTTTGTTAGGCTGTTAGAATACAGTCCTATTTCCAAATCTAATTAAAAAATAAAATCCCACAAAGGGGGGGGGGCACAGATTTTAATTTTTTCAGGCACAGTACCCCTTAGCAGTGGATGAAGTAAGCAAATAGGTCACCTGATCACAATATAGTGAAATGTTTCATATGATCTAAATATGCATTTAACATAAGACTATTTCATGGAAGTCCAAGTCCTCTTTGTCCTCTTTTTGGGGGGAATGTGCATTATCCTCTTTTTGTTTAGTTAGTTTTTGGCAGTGCATAAGCGGCAGCTCCATTCTACCTGTAGATGGCTTTACTCCTGGGCTTGTTAGTTTAGAGAACATTCATTCATTCATTCATTTCGATTTATATGCCGCCCTACTTGGTGAAAACCAACTCAGGGCGACTCACAACATACAATAAAATACAATGTAACAGTTCAATAATACAATATCACAGTATCATAAAATATAGTACAATAAAATAAATATAAACATAATATAACCAGAATACTATCCATAAACAATACTCAGTACAGAATAGACAATAAACAATATAATCACAATACAATCACTACCCAATACAAAAATTACACAGTAATCGATTTGACAATATCTATCTGTTTGGCTCACTTGAGGCTCACTTGAGCTAGCACTCTCCGTACAAACCCAATTTATTCCGCTACATGTAATGCTTGTACACTTGATGCTGAATTCCATGGAAACAGGATAAATGTATGCTAGAGGAGAAGGTTGAGAAAGCCTTCTCTGATCAAGAAGCTCAAGAACAATGTGTTTGCAAGAACAAATGGACTTTCGTTGGCAGGAGTTATACTGAGACCTTTGACATTCTTATGCAACATTCTGAGGGATTCTTTGCATCTGGTTATGATTTGGGGGGTAAACCTAGACCTCTATTCCAAAATGTCACCAATAGGTAGTTGGAAATGCACATTGTGTGCAGGTATACTCATAAATGGGGACCTACTGGGCTCCTTCGTTGCATGTACAGAATAGCAAACCCAATGCCCGTTCTTTTTCTCTTTGGACCAGTCTTCCCTAATCTGGTGCCAAGTATTTCCTACCAGCGCCTGTCTTTCCTGTAAACTGTGAAGAAGGTAGGAGTTGCATGTGTGGAAGGCACTCTATTGGGGAAAGCTGCACTCGGGTCTTTCACCTCTAGAATGAATTCCCATGTCCGCTTTGCCCATCCACTACTGCTACACTGAGGCAATTCATACACCTTCCTGTAAAACGAGTTCAGTTTTCCATATAAATGTTAAAATCCAGTCATAATCTGTAATGATGAATCTTGCATAGATGGGCAGTGCTGGGGGAGGGGGGGCAAGACTGAATAACAACCAAGCCACCAGGAATTATCACTTTAAAAATAATAATTAAACATTCAGATATGACTAATTCTCACTTACTGAGTTCATGGCATGTGTGGAAACTGATTAGAAGGGCAATTAGGGATGAGCCAAAACTAGATCATAAAATTCACAGCAGGTTCCCTCCTTCTCCAAACTCCCTCACCTTGAATTTTCATTCATGCTTAGTAGCTCGCTGGAAAATCAAGCCAAGCCAGCCTGCAAGCTCAAAAAGTGCTGAGCACTGGAAGTACAAGTGCTGAATTGCACAGTCAGACCTATTTTAGATGTCAGTGTGTAGCTGAGGCACAGAATGAGGGACCTGCAGGGAGCTACCTGTTTAGACCAGCTATTCATGCAACACATTTCCACATCTCTCTCCTTGTGAAGAATGACTTGTCAGGGAGGGAACCACCTTTAGAACAGTTTTTGCCTTTTGTTTATTTCTAATTATAACAAGCTATGTGGCTGTAAAATATTTGTTAGCTATGTGGCTTCTCTACACCTTCATCTGCCTGGTTTAAATAATGAATGGGGGCTTCCCAAAAGTCAATATACAGACTCGATATCGGAGGAGTCATTATTTCCACTACTAGAGGTACATAAGTCTGATAAATGTTGCTGATTTGATGTTACAACTGCCGGCTGTCACTTTAGTGCTTTTCCAGTGCCAGTTATTCTCTGCGCCGTTTGAGCCACTGACCTGGCTTTTCACTGGGAAACTTCATGCTCTGTCACATGACGACAAATCCAAGCCAACTTTGGGGTGTTTCCTCATTGTTCCTGGCTGAGCCTTGTCAATATGCTTTTTGAGGGTACCAGGTCTCTTTAAGAGGAAGACTCATTCACATCATTTTGTGAGCATGTAAAAAAGAAGGACTTTAATAATTGACAGAAGAAAGCTGTATTCTGAACTCCATAAAAGGTTATGGTGCTCTCTTTTAACACTGGAAAACAGGACGGTGGTTTACACAGAGCCAAACCATTTGCCTCTTGAGTGGTGGCTAGCCCAGGCTTCAATATCTCTACACCCTTTCAGACAAGATTCATTCCCATCTCTGCCTGGAGATCCCTAGTGCTCCCTTCCACATAGTAGCCCTACTGATTTCTGCTTAGCAGTGAAAAGCTGGTCATTGTGTCCAGAATGTTATACTGTGTAAAGTGGCAAAACCCTTTCCTTCTTGGATCGCCAAGGGAAAAATTGAGAAATATCAGTCTATGTCACCTAGCTGTTTAAGGCTTCCTTTGTTGGCAGGAAAACAGGCAACAAGAAGACAAACTGAAAGAAAAGCATTTAACATAATTCCTCATTAGTTAAAGTCATGAACTCACTGCTGTTTAGCCAACTGAGGAAACGGGGTGCACAGATAGAGCTCCATCGAAGATTGTGGTATTTTTGATCCACAATCAGGCGTACCCTGGTAATGGCAACCTTGTGTTGCTAGCTAATCTTTCTCACACTAGGTCAGGTGAAAGGAACTGCAAAATGAACTCACCAAAAGGTGCCTTCATTTTGCCAGTTTCATATCTGGCCTAGACATGGAAGAAAAAGAATCTGAGGAAATTTTTTGGAAAAAGTTTTCTCAGTACTCAAAGACAGATATTACTTTACTGAGGATATTACAATACTTTTTTCACAAAGGTAAATAGTAGTTTAGTGGTTAAGATGCTGAACTTGACAACCAGATGGTTGGCAGGCCAGCAGTTTGAGACCCAAGTCCTACAGAGTTGGCTCCTATCTCTGCACCAGCTTCTGCCAACCTAGCATTTCAAAACCAAGAAATTGCAAGTAGATAAATAGGTACCACTTTGGCAGGAATGGTAATGACATTCCATGCACTCTGCCATCTAGTCATGCCTGCCACATGATCACAGAAACGTTTGCAGATGCAAACAGCACTGGCTCTTTGTCTGTAAACTGAGATGAGCACCACCACCTAGAGTCAGATACAACTGGCTTTCGAGCACAAGAGACCTTTACGAAATAGGTTCCACCACACCAACATTTAATCTCCAGCTTTTCTGATATAAAGATAGCCAATTTGCTCCATGTTCATGCTCTAAGCCAGGGATCCTCAACCTATGGCCCGTGGGCCGGATCAGGGTCATGGCACCAATTCATCCGGCCTGTGCCCTCGCTGCAGGCACCACTTCTGCTGCCACTACCTCAATCCTTGTCTCCTCCACTGGGCTTGTCCCTAACGGCACACCGTAGCAGGGCAGATCTTGTAAGGCATACAACATCTGCCCTGCTATGGAGCACTGTTAGGGACACATCAAGCGAAACAGAGGAGACAAGGATCGAGGCAGCAGCAGCAGCGGAAGCAGAAGCAGGCACATGTGTGTTTCCTTCACCCATGCGATGCAGCTCCTCCGGGCTAGTAAGCAGGGGAGTGGTGGTGGGGAGTGGGGGGCTTTTCTGGGGTGTGGTGGGCTCGGGGCAGTGGGGGTGACCACCTGTCTGGCCCATCAACAGTCGGAGAGAGGGTGACCAGGTCCACAGCTTTAAAAGGTTGAGGGCCATTTCAGGAGTCTGGGTGCTTTTGCCAATGCAGTCAAAAGCTCTGTAAGGATGGGAGCCAGACTTTGAGTTACACAGAGAAGAACAACTGGAAAGTAAATTGTTCAAATATCACGTGACCATTATAGGGGGGAGGGGGGGTCACAGAGGGAGGGGGTTTGGCGTGAAGTCACATGACTCCAAAATTATTCCCGATGCAAGAAATACTCAAGACAGAGGCAGGATCTAGACAGACAGACAGACAGACAGACAGGTGGGGGGACTTCAAAGGCTGCTCACTGGATCTTCTCAG
Organism: Furcifer pardalis; assembly: GCA_030440675.1. Classification (NCBI taxonomy): domain Eukaryota; kingdom Metazoa; phylum Chordata; class Lepidosauria; order Squamata; family Chamaeleonidae; genus Furcifer; species Furcifer pardalis. Next base: position 162,823,675 of record CP126894.1, read on the forward strand.
GGAAGAGTAACACGGGGGGGGGGGGAGAAAGTAATGCCATTCCTCTGCCAGGAAAGGAGGAGAAAGAAGAAATAGTAGTCTCTCCTTCCTTCCTTCCTTCCTTCCTTCCTTCCTTCCTTCCTTCCTTCCAGGGATGAAGAAGTCACGGCCCTTCCTTTCGCCCTGAGCAGGAAGAAGGGGAAAAAACCTCTTCCCAACCAGAGACCACTTAGGAAGGAAGGGGGTGGGTGGTGTTGAGCGGGTCCAAAGAAGGCCAAATGTTTGTGACATTTTAACGACTGGTTTAATAAAAAGTCACGCAGGATCCCATTTTTAATTTCCTGTTCATGAATTGGACAGTTACTTTTTGTTTTCGATTAACTGTCAGACTGAGGAGTGCTGTGTGATAAATAATCTTGCAACTAGGCCAGGCACTTTACTGCATCCTTCATTGTGCTAAAGCACACAGATAGTTAATTGCAAGTTAATTTCTCTTTGCAGGAAGATTTTTATGTTCATTTTTCCTCCTGAAAAAAAAATCTCATGGGAAACCTTGCAAGATTTCTTGAATGTTTCATGCCCACCCACCCTCTTTTTTTTCTTGGCAAAAACACAAGTCTGCAGAAAACGGTTACAATTCCCACAGAAAATGACATCTTTCCTGTGTGTATCATCTCGAAAAGGGGGCATTGAGCTCTGTAGAATCTGCCTCTCCTTTGCATAAGAATAAGTGAAGAATGAACAAACAAAATATGAGAAACGCGATCAGAGGGTCCCATTTTCACAAGAAGCTAGGAAATCTTGCCGGGGTGGGCTTCAGAGGTCCCTGTGTATAAAAGGAAGAATTTAGAAACCAAGTCTGAACTACAAATGGACCTGCTAAATCACTGGCATTGTTTCTGAAGACTTCTCGGTGTCACTTCCCATTACATCAACAAAGACAAAGCATGAATGATTTCTTCCTTAGATGCAGCTCAGCCGTTATTCCTTCGTAAACTGCCTCTGCAAAAACACAGGCCAAACAGAGTTTGCAAGGTTATATATAGCGAAACACTTGTAGTAAGTTCTTTCCCTCACCTCCCACCCCACCAAAAAAAGAGAGAGAATATAACAGGATTACTACTATAATTTAGTGATGGATGTCTTCACCCTTGTGGAGTCTCTCCTTTTGTGGTTTAATGGTATTGTGTTCAATTATTTTTATTGTCTACGGGACGGCCTCACTAACTGGAGCAGCTCAAATGTTGGCTTATGCTGTCGCCTCAGGGTGAATTGGAGAGCTCTGTCTATCAGTTTGCCCACACAGAGAGTAAACAGGCAGGCAGAGAGGGAGAGTTCATTCCTCCTCCATCCTCTGATTAAGGCACCCTCCAAGTGTGGGCACAGGGAGTCTGCAAAAGGAGAGTCTCTTCTGTTGTCTGTGGAGACTCTCCCCATTGGTCAGAACCCCCCCAAAATCGGGCTTCCTGTCTTGAATACAACCTATTGTTTCATTTGTTTAGCCTCCCACTTTACTAAGCGATTGGATGTCTCTGAGCATCCCCTAATGCAGGGTTTCTCAATCTTGTCCCCCCCCCATGCCCCCCAGATGTTCTTGGACTTCAGTTCCCAGAAGTCCTGATCAGCAGATGTGCTAACTTGGGTTTCTGGTAATGGAAGTCCAAGAACAATTGGGGATTTCATGTACGCCGCCCAGAGTCGCACGTCGATTGGGGTGGCTATAAAAATTGAATAAATAAATAAACAAACAATTGAAGGTCCAAGGTTAAGAAGCCCTGCCTTACTGCAAGTGTAGGCAACAGCTGACTTGTGGGGCCCAAATGAACTTTCTCCCAGCAACCATTAAAGAAAAAAAGGAAATACCCTTTAGGAAACTGAGACTGACAAAATGACTGCACTCTGGTGGCACACTGATTGAACTACTGTATTGCAGCCAAAATGTTGTGAGTTTGATCTCAATAGGAATCAGCTAAGCCTTCCATCCTTTTAAGGTCAGTAAAATGAGTACCCAGTGTGTTGGGGGCAAAATTCTAATCAACTTGTAAATCACCCATAGAGTGTACTGAGTGCTATGGGGTGATATATAAGTGTAATTGTTATTGGTATTATTTCTTTTAATTGACCACTAGAGAATGCAAAGGGACATTTCAGTTTTTCCACAACTAAGTTTTCTCTTTTCAAATGTCACAAGAATAGGTGGTGGTGGCCACAGAAACAGGTGTGACCCTCCTTGGTCTGGTGATAGGTAGGACTGGCCCCCGAACCTCTACAGATTGCTTTACTGGATCCCCTTCATCAGAAGCTTATATGATTTCTTTGTATTTATTGGTTTATAAACACAACTATTCAAAAGAAACAGACAATCTCAGATCATAATTTTCTCTTCAGTCTGTGCCTCAACTGTATTAAATAATAGATGTCATCAATCCCCTACATTACACACACGCACACACTCGCACGCACACGTGCACATGTGCACACACACACACACACACGCACGCATGCACACACACACAAATGGCTGGAAGAAGAAGAGGTGAATAACGAACAAACAAAATATGAAAATTGAGAGCAAAGGGTCTCATTTTCATAAGAAACCTAAAAATATATGGACAGCCACTTTTGATTTCAATGCTGATTTTGGTGGTGGTTTTTTTTGGGGGGGGGGTGTGCTGGGGATTTCCTGGAAAATCACTTCCCCTGGAGGCTTCTGGAAGCAGAAATAATCATTTTTGTCTTGCTTTTTTTTTAAAAAAAAGTTTTCATTGGCTGGTGTAGCCTACAAAAGTTTTCCTGAGGGGCTGAGCATGGAGCCAGCTCTGCTCTAAGACTTGTCAAGTTATTATTTTGCACAAAAGGGACTGTCTCTTCATTACATACCACACAGTAGCATTCTTGTTTGTCTCTTGACTCAAGCAATACATTTAAGCTTTATCTTGCCATTTTAAATGGATGTGTTTCTTCTTTCATTGGGTGGGGGGAATCCAGCAAATGTCATCAAACTATTGCCTACAGCAAGACAACCTTTTTAAACCACATTAATCAGTGACGAATAAACTGAATACCAGTTCATACCACAGCAGATAATCAGCTAAGAAGTGTGGTCCAGTCATGTGGCAGCCATCAGAGGAAGACCTCCTGCTTTTATCTTTAAAAGAAACAAGCCTCTGAAATACTTGTACTTTTCAAAAGTGATTGATGCTTTTGCTAATTTCTACAGCAATCAAAAACTACCCAAAGCTTCTTTGTTGTCCATCATCCAGTAACTCAGAACACTGTAGAATGGTTACACTAGAGGAATCTGCATTAAGACCAGCCTTTGTGCACCAATTCTGTAATCTATATAGGTATAAAGAGAAGTAAGTACTTCTTTAAACCATAAGACATATTGGCACTTTCAATGTTGCTTGGACTGCAATATGCATCATCCCCAATTTTATCCCAGGGGACATAGAAGAACCACCTCCAAAAATTAGGAAGCATTATGAATACACTCAGGCATATCTTGGTCATTGGTGAGCCGCCATCTTGGAAGTGCATGAGCAACCATTTTTTATTTCAGCAAGTTTAAAACACACACACACACACAGAGAGAGAGAGAGAGAGAGAGAGAGAGAGAGAGAGAGAGAGAGAGTCTATTCTTTGGCTGGTATTGCCCCCCACCCAGAAGTACACCAAGAAGTGCTAGCAAATAATGAAATATATAAAGTAATACAGCAGCCAGCCATCCCCTTCTTAGACACCAACTACCTAGACCAGGGGTCCCCAACAGGCTGGAGCATGCCCCCCGGACAGCTAAGCGGGCCAGTCACATGGTTCCTCCTGCTGCAAACACCGCAGTAAAACACCTCAGCAACTGTCATAATGCCTACGTGCTGGGTACACATGTGCCTGGCGCGTGCTTTGCCTCGTGCCTGCGGGGAGGAGACAGACAGGCGAGGTCTTCAGGGGTGGGGTTTGTCACCCCTATATAAGCTAAGCGCGCCACGCAGTTGGCCTTCCTTTCCTTCTCTTTCCAAGTTCCCTGCCCTCCCCTCCCTTAGTTACAGTGTGTTCTGGTCATCCTTTTGGGGGCCGGAGGGGAATTTTTGCTCGGACCGTGCATTGGCCCTTCGGTCCCTGGTGTTTTCACCCTTCTCACACTGTAATTTCACTCTCCTCTCGATCATATGGTCACTTTGGGCGGGTAGCACTGGTAAGGAATACGCTGACCCCTCTCAACCTGTCGGGACGTACTTGATGGAGCAGCAGTTAGTTTAGTCACGCATGCTTTGGTCACCTCCAGACTTGATTACTGTAATGCGCTCTACATGGGGCTGCCCTTGGTGACCATTCGGAGGCTTCAGCTGGTCCAGAATGTGGCAGCGCGGGTAGTGATGGGGTGCGGGCGTTATGCTCATGCCTCACCACTGCTCCGGGAGCTGCACTGGTTGCCAGTTTGCCTCCGGGTGCAATTCAAGGTGCTGGTCATTACCTTTAAAGCCCTACATGGTAGTGGGCCAGGATACCTAAGAGACCGCGTCACCCTAAGAACGTCTGCCCGTCCCACCAGGGCGGATCGGAGGGGCTCTCTTGTTGTTCCATCGGCCAGGGAGGCTCGCCTCACGAGCACCAGGAAGAGAGCCTTTTCTGTGTTCGCCCCGGCCCTTTGGAACCTCCTCCCGACAGAGTTGCGCCTGCAGGCGGAGCTCCTGCCCTTTCGGAAGGGCTTGAAGACATGGCTGGCGGGTCAAGTGTGGGGACATAGCAATGCAGGTTCCCATACGGGATGGCTAATTTAAGAGCAGCCATCCTCCCCCCCCCCCCAAATCTGGTAGCTGTTATTATGGGTTTTATCCGTTTTCACTGTTCAATGTTTTAAATTTTTTATGAATTTTATGAATTTTAAGGCCATATATATTATGAGCTATGCTGTAAGCCGCCCAGAGTCGGGTTCGCCCGATTGGGGCGGGATATTAAATGCAAATAAATAATAAATAAATAGTTGGGCCTAGTTTGGCTGCCTCTGTCAAGTGCGGCCCAGGAACACGCCACTGCCGGAGCCTGGCAGCCCGGCAGTCACACCGGCAGTTCAACTGCCATGGCCCGGAAGTGGCAGGACTGCCAGCTTCCGGGGAGGGGTTTAATTCGGTCAGTTTAGTGTGGTGCATCTCTATTCCTTACCAGTGCTACTCCCAGTCCGCAGCAGATCATCAGTTGGCAGGTGGTTTCTGCCCAGTTACAGTTTTAATGGCATGTTAATAAAGTGGTCCAATTGTTTAACCAACAAGACATGTGTCCGTCTCTTCACTCCGTGGTGGCGGGGCAAACATGTTTATGACAGTCATGGGTGCATTTACGGTAGCAGGTGTGTTTACATGAAATAGTGCCACATGAAATAGTGCCATGGACCGGGTCCAGCCTACAGACCATAGGTTGGCCATAGGTTGGCCACCCCTGCCCTAGACAAAGACTAAGGTTGAGGAAAAGTTTTCTGCATCTCTCACAAGCTGTAAATATTAAACCAAAGGCGGCTGAACTTAAACCTATGGGGAGCAGAAACACCCCACAGCTTGCTGAATGCGTGAATGTCAAAGAGTGTCTATCACCAAGTCAAGGTTCTGGCTGGACCATCTGGATATCACTGAATAGACTTTGAAGCAAAAATAGGAAGCTCAAAGAATTATCAAATAAAATGGGGTTACTTGGATTCTGGACACATTTTCTGTGAATGAGGAGAAATGAAATCAATGCAGCAATTATGTGGATGCAACTTATACTTCATTGGTTGTGCAAAAGAAAATCTAGCACATGGCTAAGATAACACAATTGAAGTAGCACACTTCTGGTAAGAAAACAACCACCAGTCAAGTATTTTAACATTTTTATTTGTTTTGAAGTTTACCTCTATATCATATATGACCATAATTTTAAACTGCGCAGTGCTCTGATGCTAATAAAGAAAGTTCTGATCCCAAACATCTGAAAGCATTGTTGGTTTGAGCTAAGAGCAAGCATGGCATAAGCGGTAAGATGGCATTTTCAGCAAGAGGCCAGTAACCTATAAAACAAATACCTCATCAGTGCATGCTTGCGAAAGTACCTTCTTTCAATGTATGCTAAATGTGCAAGGGAGATTGTATTATTATTTTTCAAGAAGTTAAATTTATACAGTGTGAAAACATAAGCCAAAAGTCAAAGATCACAGAAAGTAGTTTGTCAGTTGAAAGTGGGTTTTCTTGGAGTCTCTTCTGCCTGATAGCCTGCCCCTCTGTGCATATATGCATGCTTATGTGTCCCTGGGCTAGTGCTAGCTGATCCCATAAGACTAAGAGCTAAGTGTCCTAGCCTCACATTTTAGAAGGATAAGGCTTACTACCCAGACCTACCTAGGTAGTAAGGAATCATCTAGTGCCCCATTTTTTTTTGGTTAAACGCTTCTATTAGGGAACATTTTCACATGTTAAGCATAAGTGGTTTCTGTTTGTAACAGGAATATAAAGGCAGCTTTGGCCAGAATGTATATATTTGAATGTCAAATGCCTCTTTCCTACTTTCTCTCCCAGGTTGGATCAGATGTTAACATAAACAGGATGAGAGCAGCTCCAGGGCTACTTGAACTCAATGTGTGAAAACCAATGCCCTTCGCAAGAAGCTGGACTCTCTTTGCTACACACTTCTGTAGCTATTGACACACATTCAGCGTTGAAGAGGGTTGGACAGCTCCAGATTCAGCTGTGTTAAAAGCCAGCAGCCTGTGGAACAAAAGGGCCCAGCGTGCAGTTGGATGTGATGTCCTTCTAGAGGTACAAATAAGTTTTGGTCAAGCTGAATAATAGCATCTTAATACTAAGATTATCCTGCTCAAGCTTGTTTGTCCAGCTCCTTGTTCAGCAGCATTTCTGCTAAAGCCAACATTCATGATCAGCCGCATGAATAAAAATGGCTTTGAACCAGAATGCCTCTTAGGTAGAAATTTGCTTTTCAAAAGCAACCCCAACAGTGACTAATTCTCCCTCTACCTCAGTCTGTGCCCCAGAAATTTGTGTGTGTGTGTGTCTAGTATACTGTGAGAAGCCAGAAGTGTGGACAGATTTTCCACTAACAGAAGCATCCAGTGCATCAAATAACCTTATGTGAAGAGAAAGAAGTCTTCAGTTCATGGGACACTTAGGATTCAACCTTCCAAGTAGTAGCATCACTTGTTGATTTAGACAGCCTAAGACTCTAATGTTATGCCTCTTTCCTTGTTAGTAAGCCCTGTTGAATCCAATGAGACTTACTTTTTAGCTGACGTGTATGTTTACTTGTTAAAAGTCAAAGCAATAAACATGGCACTCCAAAACAATTTAAAACATTACATATGACATGCTTTTCCAAATGGAGTGACGTCAAACGCTGTCACAATATTATTTCCTAAGCATGCAATTGTTATTAATTGCCACCTACATTAGATTTACATCCAATCTGAAATGGGTGCTATCAGCTAAGCCTCCCTAATACGGACGAAATGCTAACATTAGATTATTGATAGTACACTGCATTTAGTGTTTTATAATCTCTGCTCAAAGATTGTAGGCTTCGTAACAGCTCACCATAAAAGTATATTTCATCCCTGTTATTAAAGAGTCACTGTCTACCAACCTTACAAAAGCCAAACACCCCCCTTGAAAGTTATCAGTGTACGATGCCTCTGTCCCAACCCGAAATGTATTAATGATTCATATAAGCGTTGTCTGTATGCTCTTTTTTTCTTCCTCTCTTTCAAGGACAACTTAATACAGTCATTTAAAATTACTGGCATTTATAGCTTTAATAAGCTATAACCAGATAATCACAGGCTATAAAGGATTAATTTTTCTCTTGCGTTATCAAAGGGCAGCTGTAAAAGTACAAAATCCACATTTGTAACAACACAGGCAGCTCTCACCATTGAAATTGCCTCTGTCTTTCAGGAAATGGAAGGGCCAGTTTCTTTAAAGCAACCACATAACAAATAGTTTGAGTTTTAACATGATGCCATTTTTTATTCTCTCTGTTTACAACCCAGTGGAAGCACTGTCTGGATAGTATACATGGCAATTATGCAAACTACAGTTTGTCTCCAACAAGCTGTGTACTTGCTTTACCAACTCCGAAAAGATGGAAAACGGAGTTAACCTGGAACATGTTTGGATTGAAATCGGATTTTGGGAAAAGTTAACCACTGTGCCACAGGAGCATTCTAATAATACGATTAGCAAGCCCTTTGTTTTCGCAGATTCCCACCACCACCTGGAAATGTTTCTTTGTCTTCAGGTGCCATATCCGATTCTGAATATTGGCTATCATCATGGTGAAGATTGTACTGGGAATATAATGCAGTAGCCTTCCATTGGCCTTCTGCATTGCAGAGTGACACCTGTACCACTGATCCAGTTCCATGAGTCACTTTCTTGTCCTCAGTCCTTTTGGCACGCAAAGTCCTCCTCAGCCCCAGGCCAGTATTGATGAAGCTGCTGCCCTCCAACAAGATGAATTCAAATGGGATTCAATCCACTTGGGGACCATCACCCTTCCCTGTTGACTTTGCCACCCAAGGCCATTAGTCTTCATGGTTGTCAGGTTAGTTAACCATCCCCTGACAATTGGCATTGAGTTGCTGGCAGTATGGTCTACTCTATTACCATAATAGGACAGCCTGGCCAGGACATACTTAGCTCTTCCTTTTGAAATCTAAATTTTGCACCGAAACTTAATCCCCAAAATTTAGGGAATGGGTCTGGGCTCAGTAGCATTTGGCATCTGTTGAGACCTGTGCTTGAAGGGGTAGGAGTCCCTCTGCCTATCTCCAGTGCATCAATATTTGGCCATTCCTCCCCTAATTGCAGATATCATCTGTTCATAATGCTGAAAATTAATTTCGTCAGTAGTATGGCCATTCTCAAGCAATTTGAAAGAAAGAAATGATCCTGGGGGGGCGGGGTTTAAAAAGATGAGAGTTTTTAAAGATGTTCTTACAGGTGAGGCCCAGGATTCTTGTCCTTATTGCACTTAGGAAGGGTCTGATGAACAGGTCCTCTTCTCCTGGCTTTCATTCTCCAGAGAAGCCAACAACACCTCCCTCCCCAGATTACCACGCTTCAAATAAAGCTCAAGGGAAGATCTCATAAACTTCTTTTGCAGGCTTCTTCACAACAGGAAGTGTGGACAGTCAAGGAAGCTGCAAACTGACAATGAAAGGTGAAATAGGAAGAACAAACACATGCAGCACATTTGGAGAGTCATTTTAAGTTCAAAAATACAACCAAAACAAAAAGCTAAAGGATTCTAAGAACGAGGCCAAAAATGGATGTTGCATATGCAGGCAGGGTGAGGGGAGTCTTTGGTGTAACTGAAAGGCAAATTATGGCACAGGATTAGTTTTTCTTGATGTTTAAGAGTCCAACTTTTCTTCATACCCACAACAAAGTTTAGAGATAAGAAGGGAAAGTATAAGTATTTATTCATTTATTATTTATTTATTAATTTATTCATATTTATATTGCCGGCCACTCGCCGAGGTGACTCAGGGCGGCTTACAGTCAAAACAGCAACAGTACAATAAAAATTATAAAATATAACCTCACAAAATACAAAATTCAACCAAAACAGGACACAGACTAACTCCCCTCAGGCCATTGTTGTGGGCCCAGAGGAAGGGGCAATACAGCAAGTGTTGCTGTAGAGCAAAAATGTATGTGTTAACCTTTAACAGAGAGGTTCCCAACCTTTTTCCGCCATGGGCCAGACCATCCCCCAAGTTACAGCTGTGTGGGCGGGAGGCATGGTTCCTCCCGGGCCTTCTAGTTTCCGTTGTGGCAGCGCGGCAGTATTTTTCGACTGCTTTTGCAGCCTCCGCCACTCCCCAATGGCGGAGGGAGAGTGTTTGGAGCATTGTCACTCTTTTTAGTATTTTTTTTCACCATGTTTCCGCACTTCCAGTTTCTGCGGTGGCAGCACCCACAATCGTGGCACTTTTTTTGGCACTGCTGGTAGCTCCCACCACCACCAGAAGTACTGAAACGCCGTGTTTTCACTGCAGAAATACACCAAAAAGAATTACAAAAATGGAGTGAAAATGCTCCGAACCCCCTTTCAATGCTGTGGGGAGTGGTGGAAGTTGCAAAGGCAGCAAAAAACAACAACAACTCACCAACACTACTGATGCCAATGCCAAACCTGGAACTGCCAAAATGCTGCATTTTTGCTGCAAATACACAGTGGAAATGTGGTGGGAAATTGCCAAAACACAGTGCAAATTTCCTGACCACCCCCTGCCACCATGGGAAGTGGTGGAGGCTGCAAATACAGCTGAAAAAAATATGCAGTTGTGACTGCCATCACCACATTTTGGGCACTTCTGATTTAATTAATTAGCACCATGGGCCGGATTAGGTCCATGGGCTGTAGGTTGAGAACCCCTGCTTTAACAAGTGTAATATTTAGAGGGCCTGAAGAAGGTACTAAACCCTGAAGATTTTGCAAGAAGTGCTGAGCCAATTTTTTCGGAGATGTTCTCTCTATACATTTTGGATCACTTTACAGTAATCGTAGGATTAAGAATTCCCCCACAATTCTTAATCCTTAAAGAGGGCAGGAGGAAATTCAAGCAGCACTTTTCATGACAATTACAATATTTCATGTGAGGTTCACTTGGCCTAACAGGAGGGACAATAAAGTCAATTTTTGCTCCAATTAACTAGTGCACAATTAATCAACTATAGCTTGCTGGGATATAAAGGAGCATATATCATTTCAGGTTAAAAGGATAAAGTGTTCATGTTTTTCATATAATGTTCTTCTTATTTAAAAATTATTTAATGACACAGACAGAAATATCACAGAGTGGGTTGTTAGTATTATTTAGTGAACCCAAACAGCAAGAAAACTTCTGTATTCTGAATGACTTCAAACCAAGTGAAGAAAGGGTCTGAAAATTTATTCAATAGCAAATACACTTACCTGGGTCTCTTGGGACTCAAGCAAAGGATAGGAAAAAGGATAACGTGAGTAAAACATAACTAGTTAGCATTTATTGGATTAGAATTCAGCAAGGCATAATTTTGTCAATTTTAAAAATATTGAGAACATTTTTAAAATATAGAAGACAGGATTGTATCTAAAAAGGTGGCTTGATTCTAAAACTAAGGTTAGTCTTTTCTTAGTGTATGGACTCATTAAAATAAAGAACCATTTATAAGATCACACCCCTTCCTCCATTTCTAAAATAAAGAAATAAATCACAAACTTAATATAATCATATCTTTTAACCTCTAAATCACTTCCTCCTTTATCTCACATTTTTTGCTTGGTTGATTTGCCAGGTATTGCTAGACTAAAACCTCTGCAATATTTTCCCCAGATCTAAATTTTGTTTTCAATCAGTCAACCAATGTCTACTGCTCACTGTATGTAAAATGTTATCTAAAGCAGGTGTCCTAAACCACTGGGCCACGGGCTATCCTGACCCGGGCCAGGGGAGTGGGTGACACTGGGAACCCTGATGGTAGTCTTCTGCCCTCAACATTCTCTGCTGGGTCTGCCTGGCAAATGGAGCAAGATCACGGGCTTCAGACACAGAATATAGGCAGGTGGCCAAGCCCAGTGGTGGGATGTCAAAAAATTACTACCCCACCATGACGTCATCACAGTGTGGGTGGAGCTAACGTCATGATGTCATGGGCGGGACCAAAGAAAAAAATTAAAATAATAAAATAAAATAAAAATAAGCACACACACCGCTCAACCCACCCACCCACCCACCTACCCACAACACAAAATAAATTAAATAAATAAAATAAAATAAATAAAATAAAAATTACATTAAAATACACCCATCCACCCAAACACACACCCCTGGGGAGCAGGCTATAGGGAGCTCCAGGCTAGCAGCTTCTCTTCCTCCTCCCCACTTGGGAGGACAGCAAGGAGGCCGTGCATACGCGCCAAGCACTGTAGGCGTGCATGCACACCAAGTGCTTGGCCTGGATGCGCAGTGGGGGAACCAGTGAAAAGGTAAGCTCTGAAGGTGGTTTCCCCCAAAAGCTGCTACCGGTTCTCCTGGACACTGGGAAAAGTTACTACCGGTTCTGGTGAACTGGTGCGGACCTGTTACATCCCATCACTGGCCGGGCCCCCTCCTCTACATTGCTTAACAATGGTGGGGCTCTGCCCCCCCCCACCTGTGTGATACCTCACTGCTTGAGTTGAATGAGGTGGCTGGCAGGCAGCTGTGCCCCGCCTCCTTGTTTGTTGAGTTAAAGTGGGGGCTCCCCCCAACCTGTGTACAGTGAAGTATCGCACTGCCCATATTCAAGTTGTGGCTGGCAGATGGGAGAGATTAATGAAAGAGGTTTTAGCAAAACTGAAGGATACACTCCGTGAATATATTTTGAGAATACCCCTACTTACCAGTCCATGGAAAAATGGTTTAGCATGAAACCTGTCTGTGGTTCCCCCCCCCCCAAAAAAAAAAAAAGACTGGGGATCCCTGAATTAAAGGAAATGAACTTTGTGGGGTCACATTATGAACCAATCAGTACAAGTTCGAAAATTATTAGTTTTCCAGAGATGTGACTCAATCTGACCTTTGTTGACTGAGCAATCATAGTGCCAGAAAAAGGCATCTATTGCCCCTGATAACCAATCACAAAAATTGAAAAGGTTTGGAAAAATCCTTGCTGTGACAATCAGAAAACATGCAGCACTTAAGGAATACCCTCTTCTCAACAGGAGCTCTCTGGCATTTATTTCATTTATTTATTTTATTTAGTTCAATTTATATGCTGCCCTACTCAGTGCAACCGACTCAGGGCGGCTCACAAAAATTCACAAAAATCAACAATATATTACATAATCACAACATATCACAATACACTTGAATTTAAACCTAATAGAAAATACAGTATAATACAACAAAACAAGGCAATAACAGCAGATACATCAATGTTATGCATATATATCATAAAACAGTTACAAACAATCACTTCCCTCCGGACAATAATTACAAATACAAAGCAGCAGAATGGCAACAGTACATTAATATCATCTATACATCACATGGAACAACTTGCAATAGTCTTAGAGCTGCCTTAGGGGGCCTCGTAGTTTTTCTCCATTTCCCCCTTCACTGAGCCAGTCGCAGGTGTGTCCGGATGAAGCCTCCTCCGAGCGAGGTGGCAGGACCCCGGGGGGGGGGGAGGGGTGGAGAGTTCTCTGCCCGTCTGCATCCAAAAAGTTCCTTTTAACGCCTCCGGCCAAGATGTCGGGGCTCGGAGGGCGGGCGGGAGGTTCCTCTGACTGCCCGCAGCTGGCGGAGATTTTTCTTCTCCTCCGGGCGAGGTGGCATGAAAAATTGGGCCTGACCATTTGTCTGCGGTTGGGAGTGTGAGCCAGAAATGGAACAGGATGGAGACTGCATCAGCTAGCAACAAACACCTGCCGTCCAAATTATAGAAATAAGAAGAGTGGGACCACCATCTAAGTTATTAGTTATTAGTAACTGGGTGCTTCCTATACACTGATAGAAGAAGCCGGCAACAATCTGAACGTTTACATAGGAAATAGCTTCTTTGCCCTATTGTATCCCATCCCAAGCATGCTCATATGATGGGAATAAAATAAAATAAAGTGTCACAATTTAGGCTGGGGCAGATTAATTCAGTCCAGCACACATGGTGCATGTGTGCAGTTTTTAATCGTAGCTCAACCTGCCTCCAAAACACCCAAAAGAGAAGGCTACTGTGCCCGTGTAGAGGCAGCCTCTTAGTTCACAGAGCTGCAACTATTTACAAGCCCTGAAGATTGAGGATGACTGTTGAAAGGAAAGGAATGGTTCTACTGATATAAACAATCAAAACTACTGCTGTATTTAATGCACACGTGCACACGCGCGCACACACACATAAACACTTGACAAAGTATGAAAAAAGTTATACTAGAAAACAGAGAAAATAAAATAAATTTCCCTAATGTACGACAAATACCAACCACTACACACTACCTACAGACCATATGTTTTTCCCATCTGTTCTGTTATCTTCAACTAAATTTATAGTATTTGAGCTATCAGATGAATTGCAAAGAAGGGTAGGAATATAAAATGTAGGTGTTATTACACTTTAAATATTCCCCTTCCCCCTCCCAAATAAAATGTTCATTCTTGTTTCTGAATGATTCAGCCCTTGAATAATTTTGTTTGCAAGGTGCCGGGACATTCCTCCTTAGTCTCAGTCTGGGGGGTTGTTGTTGTTCTTGTTCTTATTGTTGTTCCAAATTTCCATATATCTGGTTTGCAATTATGCCTGTGAGTAATTTGTTAATTGTTGGCAGACAAGTTATTGGTCTGTAGTTTTCAGGCTCATTTCTCTTTTCTTTATCCTTCTGAATTAGGACGGTCCTTCCAGTTGTTAGCTATTTTTCATCTGAGGTTTTTCCAAAGCCTGATTCATCTGGTGTGCCAATCTTGCAAGTAAATTTGTTAGCAGTTTCAGCCAGAATCCATGGAGTTCATCTAATCCCGGGGCACTCCAGTTTTTTATCTTCTTAGCCTGTTCTTGTATGGCTTCTTTCGTTACCTGAAAATCTTCCATTTTGGATACTTTTGCTAGATTTTCAACTTGCTTGATCCATATTACATTTTCATTATGCTCCTTATTGTTTTCCCACAAGCTTCTCCAAAACTTCAGAGTGCTTTCTCTGTTAGGTTTTTTGCTTCATGCCAATTTTCAAGGGTCTTGTAAAAATAATGTTGATTAACTAAAAACTGTGAATTTTGCTGAAACTGCACTACTCGGTTATCATATCGCTTGATCTTTTCTGCAATGGCCACAACACTTTGTTTCAGCTCTTCAATTATAACTGCAATTTCCTTGTTGCCCAAGTCATGCATTATTATCAGGTTGCTTTGGGTCGTCCTATCGTTTAGATTTCCTTGTCTCAGATTCTTCAGATTACTCAAATCCGATAGAATACTTTTAATTTTCAACTCCAAGCAAATTTTCCATTTTAGTTTTTTCTTTTTTTAATCCCTTGACTCTTTTGGACTTTTAAACTCTGTTCTTTGGTGGTAACATAAACTGCTGTGTACATTAGCAGATTTGTTTGAGCTAACATTTCTGTTGGAATATTTTGGACAGCTTCATTCACTTTCTTCAATATTTTGGCCAAGTTTTCCTTATTAACTTGGTTCAGTTGGACTCTTTTGCCATTTTCATTTGAGCTTTAATCTGCTGGGATGAGAGGAGGACTCTCTTGACTGTATTGCATTTTTTGTGCTAGTGTATTGTATAATTTTTGCTTTTTTAATTGTATATTTCTGCTATTATTGGTAGTAGCTCTTCTCAGGAGGAGGGAGTTGATTTTTTAAAATGGCATATTGTTATAGAGATTGTATTCCCTGACTATTGTATTTTCATATTTTTGTTAGATTTATTGACTAATTGTGTTGTATTATGTATTATATTTTTATCATGTTGTTGCATTTATGTTTGAGCCTGTAAGACTGCAACGTATGTTACCCATGTTATATTAGCCACTCTGAATCTCTACTTGATGTTCCTAATGATTTGTACTTCATCCAGATCCAAACGTCTGGCAAAGTTTCCAAGGGATAATTTTTGCAACCCTGTTATGATGTTGCAAATAAGCAGTCTGTGAAATTTTGCTACATTTGCTGATCAGAGAGCTACCATTTCATCCTTTTCATTACAAAGCTGGAATTTGCTGTTGTTGGATATGTGCTGTATTTTTGTCTTCATGCAATTTGTTGGCAAAACTTGTTCCTGAGCTGCCAAGATGAATCCTTCAATTTCCTTCTTCAAAACTCCTGCTCTTAACCATCCCCATGTCAGCTTTGGGTCAGCCTTGCCTTCTATGTTTTTCAAGTATTGACCATGCATAGGCTTGTTTTTCCAGTTTGAAGCTTGACTTTCTATCCTTTCCTTTCTGTATTCAGCTTTCGTCACTGTTTTCAAGAGTCCTACTTTGTTCATTTCCTGAAGCATAGGCTCTTCACTTTTCTTAATGTAGTCATTCAAGCTATGCTTTTCTTCCTCTACTGTCTGCTTCACCTGTAGAAGTCCTCTATCACCCTCAGCTCTTGGTAAGTACAGATGATCAACATCACTTTTAGGGTGAATGGCATGATGCATGGTCATTAGTTTCCTTATTTTTTGGTCAAGTTTGTCTAATTCCATTTGGGTCCAATTAATTATTCCAGCTGAATAGCATATAACAGGCACTGCCCAGGTATTAATTGCCTTGATGATATTGCCTATACTCAGTTTTGACCTCAAGATTTTCTGGACCTACTTTATGTATTTTGCAGAAGTAGTTCTTTTGACTTGGTTGGGAAACAGGTCAGAAGCTTCCGGTTTCACAACCAAATCAAAAGAACTACCTTCATCAAGACTCCTGAGCACATGTATCTTCTGAACTCATTTTGTGAGTAAATGATATTTTACTTTCTCTCAAGTATCTAGTCCAGTTGTGTTTATTAGCTAGGATAAAAGGGGGTGAACTTGGAGACACATCACATAGTGAAAGGCACATTCCTTCCTCTACAAGACACACATTTATTTGGATTCTGGGGTACACAGAAAGAGCCTCCTTGAAAAATCATGGTATTTTTTAACCACAATCGGGTGTACCCTGGTAATGGCAACCTTGTGTTGCCGGCTAATCTTTCTCACACTGGGTCAGGCAAATGGTGCCTTCATTTTGGCAGTTTCATGTCTGGTTTAGACTGAGAAGAAAAAAAATGGATTTTATGAATTCTGCAAACTCCCATAACTGTAATCACAAGTCTTGCAACAACTGATATTTTTAAAGTTCATGTTCCCAGAATCATGATTGTCTGGCCACCCTGGCCACATATTTAATAAACAAACTGTTTGGACTCAGTTGCTAAATAAAGAATGGCTCTCTAGTCATTTTGTGATGTCTGAAGGGTGACTTATCCTTTGATGAAAAGAGTGGCTGCTCAATTAATTTGTTCTGGGCAGTCTCTGAAAACAAGGATGTGGAATAACTGCCCGGTTCATCCGTTTGTATTTCTCACTGATCAAGCAATTTCAAAAACCACACAGTTGACCCACAACTCTATCTTTAGCTAAGGGACTGACGTGTGGAGAAAGTTCCTAACTCTTTTTTTCAAAAGAATCCATTTTGAAGCCTTAACAGATTATATAGCAAAACTTGAGCCCATTAATCCTGTCTTGTGTTTCTCTTAGGTGCTGTCAAGTCAAACCTGGTCTTAATGGGGCTTTCAAGGTAAATGAGATGTTTTAGGAGTGGTGTGTTGTATGCTGGTGTGTGTGTGTGTTTTTTTAACCTATCACACAGACACACACAGAGTGAATTTACATGGTCAAGCAAGGAATCAAATCCAGATATCCATAATTCATCTATTACACTACGCTGGGTACCTCGTTGATCCTACAGTAAAAGTGATATTACACTGACGTGTTGCAGTTGTATTCAATTTTTGATTTTCAGAAACCTGGCCTATTTTTTAAATGATTGCTCCATGTTGATAACTACTTAAATTCTGACTTAATGCACTACAACTACTAGAGGTTAGAGATGGTACATCAGTGCTTGGGGGGGGGGAGTTAGGGGGATAAACACTTGTTTCCCCAACCTAGTGGCTTCTAGATGTGTAGTATGGCAGTCCCTATCCTCCCCATTTAGCAAGACCTGTACACTTCCAGGGGGTCAAGCCGGCAAATGTTGACGTAACCTTGACATTTTGCTAAAATTCAGCTGTCCACTTTAAAGTCCCTATGCAGAATGACTCTTGAATTCCCCAGTTAATCAGGGCACATTTTAAACCACCATTAGCACTCTATTCAATTAGTCCTACTGATTAATTAGCTAAAGCTTGCAATCCCAATTAATTAATGTATATATGATTAATTCCTTAATCACAGATTTAAAATGTGAAGTTCCCTTGAAATAGCCCCAGCCACCCTCTGTGAAGTGCTTTTCTGTTCCGATGATGATATTGACAAGCCAAGTACGTTGTACGGTGCTCCAGGCAATATGTTAAATTTATTTTATTTGTTCACTGCAGCACTAAATTGTTGCACATTAGATGCCTGGCGAAAAGTGGCGGGGGAGGTGGGGGGGGGAGGAAAGGAGAGCTATGCTCAGATGGAAATCTCTTTGAAGATTGTCCAGTCTAACGATACCTCCCCCAAATAAACACTTTCCCCTTTGTTGATATGGTTACTCTCCGTTCATATTTTGAATTGAACTAACTATCTCCCTTTGCCCTGAAAGCACCAGTGGTGCTGGTTGTCTCAAAATCCCTTTACTAATTATCTGTTACCTCAGCCTCGTGTAATTCCAGTTTCCTTTTTCTATCCTTTTCCCCCAACCAAGAATATTTGCAGGCGGGGGGAGTAGCAGCCTTTGAAGCATGCACAGCCATCCAAGAGGTGTCTAATTAATGTCAAACTGGTGGCAATTTCATGCTGCCCTTGACACTTGACCACTGCCAAGTTTTTATGCTCAGACCAGCAGGTCAAGCTGCTAACTGCCAGCTGAAGTTCTCCTGCCTGGGGAAATGCTCGCGCTGTCCTCAAACATGTCCTCCAACCATTTAAAAACTATCCTCCTCCTGCTTATATGACACTCGTTCTGCAAAGCTTTCTAGATGCTTTGCATTCCTGATGTAATTCTTTTCACCATAGGCAGCTCGTGACAGGAGGGGAACATTTTTCCACACTCCCACCATTTGCAAATTAGCCTGCTTTGTTTTCTGATTGGTCACCAGGAGCAAAGCACAGGGGTGGTGTGTGTGTGTGTGTGTGTGTGTGTGTGTGTGTGTGTGAATATGATTGGTCAGGATTGCCTCAACCACACCTTGCAAATCTGTGTAATGTATAGGTGCTTGGGTTAGCATGATTTGGTTGTTAAGTCTTAGCTTTGAGGCTGTATAGCCTTTTCTTCTCTGTTGCCTTTCTGCTCTCCTTGTTCCTCACCATCTCTTTCACCCTGTAGACAAAAATGAACCTTACTCTCATATACCAGTAGGTTATTGAAGAACACAACTCCTGTTCCTGTGTTAAGACTTCAGGACTGTCACTGACCGCATATCACAAAATGGATCAGCCATGAATCAGAAAAACGGAAATAACCCCCCTTCCCTTCTCCAATAATAAATCTCTGCCTTCCCAGGGCTCGCTTTGAAAATCCCCTTTCAAGCAAATTGACAATGGATGGATCTGCTAATATATTTTTTTTTACTTGGCAGTCATTATTCAAGCCCTCTAAACCAGGGGTGGCCCACTTTGGTGCTCCAGATGTTCTTGGACTTCAATTACCAGACACCCAAGTCAAGCACGCCTGCTTATCAGGGCTTCTGGGCATTGAAGGCCAAGAACAGCTAGAACATCAAGGTTGGCCACCCTTGCTCCAAACTATTTTAAAGAGTTCACGGAAGTGCCAAGGAATCATGCTTTGCTGCCAGTCTATTGGAGGAAAGCACACATGGAATGCATAATCATGGAAACTGTTTTTAGAAAAAAATCAGGGAGGTTTTAATCCTCTGGGTAGTTCTAAGCTCACAAAACAATGCCACAACCTATGACAGTAAGGGATTGTAGGGTGTGGCCTCCTGATTGATAATATTATGGCTTCAGGATATTCACCATTTCAAACTCCACAAAGGCCCAAGTTTCCCTCTTCTGTTTTGTAGAGAAAGGAGGTATATATGCAATAAACCAGGCGAGAGGGCTCGTGATATTTGCAATGCAATTTAGCACTGTAAGCCCTTCAGTGGTGAGCAGCAAAAAAAAAATTGCTACCACATCGTGGGTGGAGCCTACATCATGGGCGGAGCCTACATTGTGAGCGGAGCCTATATCATGGGCGGAGCCTACATCGTGGGCAGAGCCTATATAATGGGTGCAGCCTACGGCGTGGGAGATCTAGTCATGCCTGCCATATGGCCATGTATACATCTGCAAACACAGGCAGCACTGGCTCTTTGGCTGTAAATGGAGATGAGTACTGTGCCCTAGAGTTGGATGTGACTGGCTTTTGAGCAAGGGAGACCTTGAATCACTTGCAGGTACAAAACCTGATGGGGCAGGGCAGGGAGGTGGGCGACCCCCCTGCCTGAAGGCCACCCAATTTTGCTACCTGCCCTCCCGGGGGGGGTGCGGACCTGTTGCTGCCCACCACTGAAGCTCTTCCTCTATAGATGCCCTTTCCTGACTGAAGGCTTAAGGGATGCTTAAGGGATGCTGATCCATCAGTGGGGATCTAGAAAGAACATCACTGAGAGCCCAATGATTGCATGTTTTTCTCACAATGACCAAGACATTTCAATTACAGTCCCTGATCCTTTAAATCTTTAGCAATAATTAATAGGAGAATTGGGGCTGATATTTGTATTAGGACTTAAGGCAGGGGTTCTCAACCTTTTCAAGCTGAGGGTTGGGTCATCATGCCCCCTCAGACAGCTTCGAGGGCTGGTCAGCCATTTTGCCCTGCCTCCCACACATGGCACTTCCGGGTGTGATGGAGGTGGTGGTGGGCCACATGAAATGGTGTTGCAGGCTGCATCCAGGCCCTGGGCCATAGGTTGAGAACCCCTGACTTAAGGGATGCTGTAAAAAGAGACAATTTGAGATAAGCAAGGGAGTTTTATTAGCATTCCTGAGTGAGATTTGAGTAGTGGCATACGTTAATGCTTTACTCAGACTTTGTTCTGTCAGTGATAGCAGATGCATTGGATTTTCCCAACAACAATGTACTCTTTTGAAGGAACCCCTTCCCATCAATGTGAAGTATTTGGGGTAGCTTGTTTTTTGAATGGGCAAGTAAGGGAACAAACAACCACAGTCTGGCAGGTTACCTTTTATGTGTTTTCAAAGTAGAGCTGTGGTAAAGGTCTCCCTTGCTTGAAATCCAGTCATGTATGACTCTAGGGGGTGGTGTTCATTTCCATTTACAACCAAAGAGTCAGGACTGTTTGAGTTTGCAGATGTTTCCATGGTCATGTGGCAGGCATGACTAGGTACTGGAGTGTACAGAATGCTGTTGCCTTTCCCACCAAAGCTGTAGCTATTTCTCTATTTGCAGTTTCTTGCTTTTGAACTGATAGGTTGGCAGGAGTCGGGATAGATGACGCAGCACTTGGGTCTCAAACTGCTGACCTGCCAGTCTTCTGACTGTCGAGCTCAGCGTCTTAACCATTAAGCCACCATGGCCCAGTTCTTTTCCCACTGAGTTCTTCTTTTGTATCCAGTGTCTGGTGTGAGAAAGATTAGCCGGCAAAACAAGGTTTCTGTCGCCTAGTGTATGCCCGATGTGGTTCAAAAAATCTAAAAAGTATCCACAATCTTCAAGAAGGATTGTTTAAAGAAGCTAATACCACCCAACCGTCACGATTTGCAGCAATTGAAAATAATCTGTTCTCTCAATTCACATTGAATTCACAGTGCAAATTGTGACAGTAGGATGGTATCAGCTTCTTTAAACAAACAAACAAAACAGATTAGGCTGCCAGGACTTTGGCCTAAATTCAGCAGGCAGCACCACCTCTAGTAGGTCCACTGAATCGAAATGATTTGTATTTAATTTTAACACCCCATTCAGAGGTTGAGTTGGTGAGTTTACTATAGCTGGGGAGAAGCAACTGGGTGCCAGGCACTGATCCCAAAGCTACAGTCCAGGTGTGGACTATAAACTGGACAGAACCAGGATGAACAAGCAACACTTAGAGTAAAACTTGACAAAATGCAGAATATCTGTGATCAGGATCTCTTGCAGAGATGCTGCCATGGGGGACTGGTAGGCTATACAATTTTTCTGATTAATATCCTTCCCCAAAGCTGCAATTTGCCCTTCAGGGGGAAGTTAACAGGCACCTATATAATGCCACCATATCTATCCAAATTGCCATGTTCTCTTGGCCTGCTAAGAATTATTTCCATGCACCTTCGTAATCATTAGTGCCACTTCATGGCTGGCTCTTGGACTGAGACTACATGCAGAGGTAACGGACATCTCAGAGACGGGGCCCAAGTTTTTTGCTTCATTATCCACAGCTCTGGCTTTTCAATATTAGTTGATTCTGCAGACACGACAGCTTTGTGAGAATGTCTCTTTTGAAGAAAAACATTTCATCACCTTCTAAGTATAAAAACCACAAAGTTTGGCCTTTAGATAATTTACCGACAAGCAATGAAAATGGGCAATGCATTGTTGCTGGTGTCATTGTTGTTGTTTAGACGTCTTTGATAAAATAAAAAGGACATTTGGATGTTCCTTCCCTGATCCATTCTGGAACAACCTGTTGCACTTTCAAACACAGAGAGAAGAAAGCCAAAATCTTGTCATCTAAATGCTCATTTGCCTGGGCTTGTAAAGTCCCGCAGAACTCCCTCCCATGCGCTAATTTGGTTTGCGACAAAACCATATTGCAAGTGGCAGCTCACACATCAAAGAAGAAGAAAATTCTACTGGAGGAACAGGGCATTCATGGGGCAAGCTTGTTTCCTTTTTATAAAAGAAAGTTTAAAAATGGGGGGGGGGAGTATAGCTATTATCCTCTGCCGGGCGTAGAACTATAAAACAGCATTACCTCATAAATTATTTGCAGACATCTCCACATTAGAACAAAATACTTTTGCAGAGGATAACACACCTGTACTTTTTGGATAATTGGCCCTTTTCAGAAACTACACCCCACCTGCCAGATGTTTGCTCTCCAATTCTCTGCAGCACAGAAAGTATAACAGGAACACAAAGAGGGAGAAGGTTCAGCAAAGAGCAGGATGTAAAACTAAACCAATGCTGGATTTTCATTAGTGTATTGCACATTCATTTTTCTCCACTGAGCCATCATATCACACCTTCGCAGTTCAGGGGAAACAATGTAGCATGTATTGTTACTCACACAGTAGAAGTGGGGCTTGCTAATAAGAAACATAGCCCGTGAACCAGGTAATTTGGCTTGCCAGATACTTGGCCATCTACTTATTTTCAAAATCACGGGCAGAAAGCAGTGATTTGCCCATTTATTGCTGAACCAGAGAATGGGAGGCAGGAGTTTCCCATCTGAGATCGAAGAGGAAGGGAAGAATGCCATAACTCTTGAGTTTTGTGCCATGCTGGTCAGCCAATCCATGAGCTTCCAAATGCCTCTTCATCTGCCAAGGGACTAGGTCCTTGAAAGAGGCTAGAAGGTCTCAGTCCCATCCTCAGTTCTGAGGCACAAGGGTCAGTTTTGCAGTCCATAAGTACTTTGAGGAGCTCTGACCCCCTGATGGAGCTTGCTGTCACTTGACAAAACAAGGTTGAGTCCAGTCCATACAACCTCTTCACCCACTGTGGATAATCAGATACTGTAGAAAACTACCATCCTTGAAATTAGTCACATGTACCTCAAGACTACCATCTCTTCTTCTTGTAACTAATTATTCCTACTGATGAGCATGTGTTTCTAAAAATGTGAGAATGTTCATCAATACCTTCTTTCTTCTTGGGCAAGCATATTAAGATGGACAGATCCTGGATTTTCATTGGTGTACCTGAAAGAGCAGGTTCTTATAAAAGCTTACTTAGAATCAATCAGAGCTAATCATGCTATACTTTATTGGTAACTTCCTTACCCAAGCCAAATCATTTGTATTCTCTTTCTCATTATACTCAGCTGGTGGGTTGTCTTTGGTGGTTGGGTTCTCTTTTTTAGAAAAAAATATTAAGAAGAAAGAGAACAATAGATCAGAGAAAAAAGTTATTTCTTGTCAGAGCTTGAAAGTAACTAGTGATGATGTCAGACTTCTGGCGTCTCTGTAAGGGCCCTCCCACTCATGCTCCTGAGCATATGTTCATTTCTGGAACATATTTAACCCTTACCTTTCACCTTTGAGAGATCTGAGCCGCTTTTAAAAAGAACTTACTGAGCTTTAGCAGTAGAGCAGAACAAGGGAGGCTTCTTCTTCAGGTAGCATGCAGCCAAGTTGCCTTGTGTGTGAAAAGAAAAGCAACAATCTTCAAAGAGAAACAGCTGTTTTATTCTTCAGGTTCATTGATAGCAAAGTTCATGGAAAAACCGTAGATTAAAAGGTCATAACAGGTATCAGTCCAGTACATAGTCCAGTATCTTTAGGTAATCATAATGAAAGGAAAGAGCATAGTCCCACCATAGCCAGGGTCTTAAGCCATTGAGAAACAAAACCGAACTAACTCACTTCTCTGCAAACATGGAGAATTTGCAGTCAGGTGGGTTACTCTTAGCCAATCAGGTAACAGAGAAAACTTTCTCAAAACAATGAATTGTTTACATCCATGTGAAGACATAACACTCTAAGCTCTGCAAGCTGGAATGATAACACAGGAACACTGGCTGAAAACAACCATCTTGCGACAGTCTTGTGAGACACACAGAGATGGGAAAAGATTTTTTATGAGGCCTAGCTGAAAAATGGCAATTTCAAGCCTTGGGAAGCATTAGGAAATAGGTCTTTTCCTGACAGATGAATCATTGCTTACTACAATTGTTAATTATGGTGGTTCCCTCTCTTTGGAATGCACTTCCTATGGAGATATGGCTGGCTCTGGCTCTTCAATGTTATAAGAAGCAGTTTAGAATGGTACTCTTTTTGGGATTTGCTTTCAAATTAATTTATTTCCTTTTGCTGGGCCATGGATTCTGATGCCTATAGTTGTATTTTTATTTCATATCTGGTGGTGGCATTTCCTTTTGCACATGACATTGCCATCTATTGCCGGCCTATGGTTTTTGTGTTTTCATTTGTATCTTTATTTCATTTATTGTTGGCCCTTTTTCTAAAATTCCATTTTATACACTGCTCAGAGTAGCGTCCTAGTGGACATAAGGAACAAATAAATAAAATCAATAAAGTCATAGATAAACTAATATTTCAGCCATCACTTGACAAGGGATAACTACCGGTGTGTAAAAGTAGCCCTGTTCAGACATGCTGACAGTACAGTGTTGAACATAGTGTGCGATGCATACTAGCCTCCTCTTGTCACTTTCAACATGCAAAAGCAACAGTCTGGATAAAGAGAGACTGCTGTGTCCAAGCAGGCTCCACATGTGAATCAGAAACCATCTTTTTTTCCAGGTTCTGGTTCACATGGAGAACCTAGGTAAAGGTGAAGGTCGCCCTTGCTCGAAAGCCAGTTGTATCAAACTCTAGGGTTCAGTGCTCATCTCTGTTTATAGCCAAAGACCCAGTGCTGTCTGCGTCTGCAGACATTTCTGTGGACATGTGGCAGGCATGCCACAACACCTGGAGTGATCGGAACACTGTTTGCCTTCCCACTGAAGTGATACCTATTTATCTACTTGCAATTTCTTCCTTTCGAGCTGCTAGGTTGGCAGGAGCTGGGACAGAGATGGGAGCTCACTTTGTTGTGCAGTACTTAGGAATCAAATTCCGACCTTCCAGTTTTCGAGTTCAGCTACTTAACCCCTTTAGCCACCACAGTCCCACATGGAGAACCTACTTGGCTATAAAAACCTTCCTGCTCTTCAGACTATCACAGACAGGCATGTTGCCCTTATCACAAGCAAACAACACTTTTCCAGCATTTCTGTACAAGGCTTAGGTTTTAGTTACTTGTAAAATGTAACAGGGTGTAGTATCACTGTAAATGGAGAAGAAATATCTTGGAGTCCCAGGGCTGGTTCATGCTGTATATCATGTTCTGCCATTGTTATTAAATTGAAAATTAGTTGGACAAGAGAAGAATGATTTATTTATTTATTTATTTATATTGCTGCCCACTCACCAAGGCAACTCAGGGCGGCTTACAGCCAAAACAGCAACAGTACAGTAAAAATTATAAAATTTGGTATGGCAGGCTAACAGCTTGCAGAATTTGGTTGTTTTTAAATTAGTTGGTTAGATAGCTTAATGAATTGGGCACTTGGGATTGGAGACAGAGGTTGGGAGTTCAATTCCACACTGGTGCCTCCAGGGAGAAGAGCCAGCCTGGGTGTGGCCTTGGATAACCTGCACAACTCACAACATACACAGGAGGAAATTGTAGGGGGGGAATTCTGAGTACTCTATATCTAGAAAATCCTGAAAAGGGTCACCTCACCCTGAGCCAGAATTAATTTGACAGCACACATAATCATTTCAAAAGAGAACAATCTCAGTTGTTGTTGTTCAGTCGCACAGTTGATTCCGACCCTTTGTGATGACCCCATGGACCACCGCCCTCCAGGCACTTCTGTCCTCCTCAACTAACTCAGCTCTGTGCCCATTGTGTCTACAATACCATCCAGCCATCTCATTTTTACCCACCCCCTTTTTCTTTTGCCCTCCACAATCGCAGTTATTTTTGAGAAATGGAAAAGTATGACTATAACAACAATTACTATTATGACTATAACAATAACTTACCATTTTTAGGATCTCATGGTACTGTAACTGGATCAGAATCCATGTGAGCCTTACAAATGGTGTGTCGGGAGTTACTTCTGCCCCAGAGGATGGCATCTAAATACTAGGGCACATAGTCCTGGACTCAGTTCCACACACAGGAATGGGAATAAGGATGAAAAGAACAGGACCATCTTAACAATATTACCTACCCATATTTCCCCTATATTTTCCCCTCACAACCAAAAAAAGAAGCCAGGGGAGAGTGATTTCAAGCAGGAAACTGACCAAGGAGAAAGCGCTTTGCCGCCTCATCCCTACTTCCCTTCAGATGTTCCAACTCACAATCTGCCTTAGCTCAGTTTGGCTTTTGGAAAACAAGGTAAAAAGGGGAGTGATAGATTAATGTGCAGTTTGATCTTAAGCGTTCCAGACTTTTCCTTCCTCCCTTTTGCATTCTCCCTGTAAACAGATGGCAAAATAGGTCCTTCTAAATATTTAATGTGTCAGAATAGCAAATAGTATTATTTATCCAATGCTTGCCGCCTTGACAAATAAGAGTAATTTGAGTGCACTGTTAAGCTCCTTCTCATCCTTGCTTCCCTCCATTCTTTTTAATATTTGGTTAGAAACAAAGGAGGGGATGAAGGTGATGTAACTTTCAGGTGCTGCCCAGGAGAGGTCGGTGAACATCTGAATCTCAAAACCAATTCCTGCTGCCCCTATGATACCAATGGGGGGGAAACTGATGGCTAGGCAACGACGCTGAATCTGTCCTTTGTGCTTCTCCACTCAACCTGCCTGGATTGCGGGTGCTGACGTTTACTTTACACTGCACAGATGTTTCTCCCATGTGACTGCGTGGTTACTTTTCAAGAGGTTAAGAGCAGATGTTCGTGTGTACCTCCTATTTCCCCTGCTGACACTCTTCCTGCACTATTAATAGACTATGGTGCTGCTCTCCTTTAGATCTGGAGTGAACTAAAATTTAACTCCAAGGACCCTTCTCCTCATCTGTGTTGGTCATCAGAAAGTACAGGTCTTACCCCTTTTGTGCTGTCTTTAGTCTCCCCTGTCAGGCAGGGATGGCCCAAAATTACTTAGCTGTGAGGCAGTTAACGTTCCTTTCATTAATAGGGTAGGAACAGGATTCTCCAGGAGATCTGAAGGCAGCAAGGCAGGTTGCATACTATGCACAGCTCTGTCCTCCAAGGCCTGGCCACAGTTCCACACACGTCCAGTGACTGCTTTCTAATGCACCTGCCTTGCTTTACTTCATGAGAGTGTCAACTCTGCTCTGAAGGCATTCAACACCAGTGTTCTGTGCTGTCTGGTCCTTCCTCAACCCTGTGTTAGAGCATGTAAGTGTGTTCTGCAGAATGCCATGTCCTTGTACAGTGATGTTTGCTGACAGAATAAAATCCCTACTAACTGACAATTGTGGTATTTTTGAGCCACAATCTAGTGTCCCCTGGACAGTTAGTCTTCAAAGGGCTACAGCATGGATTCTCAACCTGCAGCCCATGGCACCATTTTATGTGGCCCACCACCTCCACCACACCAGGAAGTGCCATGTGGTGGAGGAAGGACAAAATGGCTGTCCAGCCCCCGAAGCTATCTGAGGGAGTGTGACCCAATGGCCCCCGGCTTTAAAAGGTTGAGAACTCCTGTGCTACAATGTTTTTGTTTATTCTCTGATATGCAAGAGATAAATGTATTTCTAGACATTACTTGGAAGAAGAGACAAATAAGAGTTGCTGCTCTTTTGGGATGGAATCCTGTCCTACAACCACCAAAGGGGGTGGGTGGGTGTTATTATCAATTAGCACTGATACAGGGCTTTACAGAGATCTCAGTCCTTACAGCTAGCCTGTCCTACTCCATTCAGAGACCTTATGAATTTATGGCCTTTAAAAGCTCTTCTCTTTACCAGCATTGCTCATGTCTTGCAATCTAAAATCTACAACTTTTTCTGTTGACACATTCCTTCTCGTGTCAGTTTCCCTCTTTTCCTATTGCCTTCAACTTTTTCCTATCCTTGTTGACTTTTCAAGATATGGCCATATCATCATTTTAGCCATTTTAGTTTATAGTGAGAATTGAAGCTAGGGCTCGTTGATTTATCGTTCCCCAATATCTCTAAAGCATTCCTCCAACATGACATTTCAAATGAGTTGAGGTTTTTTTCCCCTTCCTGTCAACTTTCTTCATTTTCCAGCTAACACTTCCATACATAGTAACTGGCAATATCATAGCATATATGATCTTGGACTTTGTCTCCACTGAGACACCCTTACACTTGAGAATGTTTTTAGTTCCTTCACAGTAGACTCTGTGAGTCACCTCTCTTCTGATTATTCGGTAGCAGTTTTCATTGGACTGATCATCAAACTGAGATGTAAAAAAATATTTAACAATTTTGATTTCTTTACTATCACATTAAAGTTACATAAATATTTTGGAGCCATGATTTTATGTTCTTAATTTTCATCAGAAATCCAGCTTTTCCATTTTTTCTTTAATGCTCATCCTCTTCATTTAAAGTCACTGTCTTTGCTAGTAATATATTCTCATCGTTTGTTGTTCAGTCACATAGTTGAGTCTGACCCCTTGCAACCCCATGGACCATCACATGCCAGGCACCCCTTTCCTCCACCATCCTATGCAGCCCTCTCAGCTCTACGCCCGTTGTGTCAACAATATCATCTAGCCACCTCATCCTCTGCCACCCCCTTCTCCTTTTGTCTTCGAACTTTCCCAGCATCAAGGCCTACTCAAGTGAGTTCCTCTCTTCTCATTTAGTGTCCAAAGTACAGTCAACCTCGCATAAAGAGCGTTTCGCTTAAAGAGTAATTCGCTTAAAGAGCAGAATTTTCTCTGAATGTTCGCTTCGCTTAACAAATAAAACCAACCAAAAACTCACTTAACAAATAAATCGGGGTTCGCACCCACCCCAAGTCACAATTGGTCACTTCGAATGGTGTTTCGCTTAAAGAGCAAACTCGCTTAAAGAGCAATCCTGTGGAACGCATTATGCTCTTTAAGCGAGGTACAACTGTACTTTAGTTTCATCTTCAATATCTGTCCTTCCAAAGAGCAGTCAGGGTTGATTTCATTCAGCATCGACTTATTTGTTCTCTTTGCTGTCCAGGGTACTCTCAAAATTTTCCCCCAGCACCACATTTCAAAAGCGTCTATTCACATCTACATATCTTAAACTACTGATGCTTCTTAAAACAGTTTTTACTCCCACTTTATCTAAATCTAGTATATAAATTGAACAAATTAGATAACAAGTACCTTTTCTCTAATACCTTTGCCTATCAGGAACCATTCAGGTTTTTTATATTTTATCCTAATGGTAGATTATAATTTTTTTTGGCACATCAGCACAATCACATATTTCTTTTATACCAATCCATAGCTTTTCATGTTCTTATTGGTGGTGGAGTTATGAGCCATTAAGTCTGTTCCCAGTTCTGGTGACCTATGGATTCATGACATTCAGAAGATAATGAAGGCCATGGCTTCCATGGTTGAGTCTCACAATCTTTGTTGTAATGTATAGAGCACACTCTGGTTTTCTTCTGAAATTCTTTGATATGATAGGTAAAGGTCACCCTTGCTCGAAAGCCAGTGATATCCAACTTTAGGGTATAGTACTCATCTCTGTTTCATAGCTGAAGAACCAGGGATGTCTGCTTCTGCAGACATTTCTGTGGTCCTGAATCCAGCCTTAATATCTGGCATTTCTTGCTCAATATATGACAAAAGGTGTTTTGTGTATGTGTGTTATTGTTGTTTTCTTTGTTTTTGGGGGGAAAATTTTGTAAAGTTTTGAACATTGCTTTGCTTGTTTGGAAATTAATGCAGTAGTTTTACAATTACTGCAATCTTTGACGTCTGCTTTCTTTAATATTTAAGTGAGTATTGAATGTTTTCAGTCTTTGGGACATTGTATTCCATATTTGTTAGTGCATTCTTACTAAGCAATTGAGTCCATCTCTGTAACTTGAAATTGCTCTGTTCTTGACATCCCATCTATTTCTAGTCACTGTGCTATTCTAAGTGCTTTGAGAGCAGCATCTCTTCTGCATAGTTCAGCAGTAGACTGTTCCCATCTTCTTTTTATTGATTCCTGAATAGATATGATAATGCCTAATTTAACACTATTTGGAATGAGAACTAGGACATCTCTTAACATTTACCCCACCCATACAAACACACTGTATCCCCCTAGGTAAGCCATTGTCTTGATTTTGCATCCCCCAAGATAATATGGGGAAAGGGGAAAATAACCTCAAATGCATTCCATAGGATCTCCATTTCTTATTGCCTTTTCCCAAAGTGGCTGATTTGAAATAAGGTCACTGGGTTTGTTTGCACAAATTTGAGTATAAAGTGGTGCTTGGCCCTATATTAAAACCAAAAACCTGTTCTAATAATGCAAGCAAAAAAGGAGGATCACTTTTTTGCAACAGGTATTAAGACTGTCAGCACAGGCAGTGGGGGGAAAAGAAATGAAACCAACTATTTATTCCTTCATTTCCAGGATGCTACAGTATTCCTGGCCTCTGGAAAATTACTGGATACTTCAGCATTAGATTCACTGTGGAGTCACCTGAAACATGATCCTTGTGCATCAAAGGTTGGACAAGGACATTATTAACTAATACCACAATCCTGCATTGACTTAATGGACTTTGAGTTACAGCATAAAATGTTTATGTCTGAACATTAACTTCCATGTTAATTTCATTGCAGGATTAGTTAAAGCCTACCAAGCTGTTACAACGGAACGTGCATATGGTCATGAGTACCTCTGAATTTTTCTGCCTTAAGCTTATCAGGCCATTTAGTATCCAAAGAATTCCTCTACGCAGACATCTACTACCTGGGATCCTCCTTCCCTACACACACCCCACCAACTATAGACTTTCTTGTCATTACATGTACAGTTGTACCTCGCTTAAAGAGCATAATGCGTTTCACGGGATTGCTCTTTAAGCGTGTTTGCTCTTTAAACGAAACACCATTGTAAGTGACCAATTGTGGGGGGGATTGCAAACCCCAATTTATTTGTTATGCGAGTTTTTGGTTGGTTTTATTTGTTAAGCGAAGTGAACATTCAGAGAAAATTCTGCTCTTTAAGCGAGTTACTCTGTAAGTGAAATGCTCTTTATGTGAGGTTTGACTGTATGTGACTTATTAGTGGCTTGAGTGCCAATGTTTGTTTTTCTGAAACTCTAACCCTAGACCCATGATGGTGAACCCTGGCACTCCAGATGTTCTTGGACTTCAATTTCCAGAAGCCCAAGCCCCCATGACATGAATCCATACAAATGGGTTTACTGCAATTCATCCGGCCCGTGACATCCTCGTCACTCCTGGAAGTGGAATTAAAATGTGCCCGTATGGGTTCATTTTACTTCTGCTTCCAGGAGTGATGAGGGCGGTGTGGGCCGGGTAAATTGCAGTAAACCCATTCATGTGGATTCATGTCATGGGGTCTTGGGCTTCTGGGAACTGAGGTCCAAGAACATCTAGAGTGCCAAGGTTCACCATCATGGCCCTAAACAAACATAGAGGGTTCTAGGATTCTGTCTGCAGCTCACCATCTATGCGCCCAGGCAGCCACCAGCTGTGCTGTATCTCACCTAGCCAACATGGCTGATAGCTGTGCTGTTGGCAAGGTTTCTCAACCTTGAGCTCCCAGATATTCTTGGACTTCAATTCCCAGAAGACCTGATCAACAGGTGTAATGACTTGGGCTTCTGATAATTGAAGTCCAAGAACATCTGGGAGCCCAAGTTTGAGAAGCCCTGCTGGTGGGGTATTTTAGAAGTGGTGGTACAGCACAATAGCTTCTCCAAACTCTGAGATCACTATGCACATACAACTGGAAGGCTGAAGATTCATGTCTTGTAAAGCAGCTCTAAGGGAGCAGCCTGATAGTCTTTCAGCAGTAAATCTGGTACAGGAAACTTTGTATGATTCATTCTTGTTTGAACCACTATAAGAAGCTATACCAGAAGCAGGGTCAAGCAAACTGGGAAGAATCAGATGTAATTCATACACACTTAGAAAGTATAACCCAATTCTTTCCTTGTCTACTTAATAAGTTGCAGTGTGACATCTTTCCTGTCTGCAAATCTCAGCTTCTTTCCACCCAAAATCTTGTGAAGTCAAAGCCTACAGATGTTCAGGTTTTCTTTCTGCCTACTAGAGTTCTTATTTGTTACAATTAGAAAGAAGATGCCTAGGCACAGAATTAGCACTGTGGTGGTAGTTTTCACTCCCAGTCTACATGCATGTATTTTACTTGGAACAATTAGCCTTCAGCACATTTAGCTGTACACAGACACACACACACAGATCACATTCAGGCATTTTAACAAAGTCAGGTCTGGGTCAGTAGCTTTCTGGCCACTCAATGAACATGTGTTTTCACTAGGGAAGCTTACAACACTATCGGTTTGCGATGGCAATGCAAGACATCAGTTGGAAGGAACAGGTTTACCTCTAGGCAGAGTGAGGCAACAACCACAAGAGAGAGACACTGGGGGACATCATGGGCAGCTCTTGACCTGCCTCCCCCACTCATCACCATCCAGAAGACTCTTTTTTGCCTTTCTTCCCAATTGCCATTTTGGTTGGCATATGAACATTAAGCTGAAAGGGGAGCGCCATCTTTGATTGTAATGGGGCTGGCTCTGTCAACTGGTCGGAATTTAAGTGAGTTTCTGCTTGTTGACAACCATTGTATATTTGAGGGGGAAATAGAAAAAAAACTATAATGGAAGATGTTTTGCGGGAAATATTTAGCTGACTGGGTAGCCAGAAAGCCTCGGCTGAGAACAGAGTCTCTGTCAGTGTGGTCAGGGCCTATTTGTTCAAGAAGTGGAAATAAAGGACTATCGTTCTCTTTCATTATGTGTCCTGACTCTTCACTCACCATATGACTCAGGGCCAAACCAGGACTTTGCCCTCTGATGTGGGACACTGGAAGGGCAAAAGAATGCTTTGGTCCTCTGCCAACGTCCTAATGGACCAGCAAGTTTGAAAACCTATCACATCTTGAGTTGCACAAGGGCCTATTTTTGCTCAGGGGAAAAAAAGTGCTTATATTATACAGTAGGTTAACCACATCTGCCCAGTGGTCCAGGAACGACATGGGCTGAACTTCAGTATGAATATAACAACATGCATATAGAACAAAATTATACCATACACTAGGAGGTGTACCTAGATATTTTAAACATCTGAAAGAGGGTGCACAACCCAAAACTTCAAAACCCATATCCTTTGATCACTTGTTGCTGATTCCCTCCACTCTTTGAATACTGAGATTCTTTTTTTACGTTTGGAAGAAGAGGAAGAATCAAATATCCCAGCTTCTGATTTACAGAAAGCAAAGCCAAAGGAGACATATTTTTCTTCTTCCTTCTCAGCCACTGTGAAAATATGTTTTCACACTGCCCTACCTAGGAAGAGACATGTATAAATATTTGGATTATTTCCTGAAAATAGGCGGCTCAGTACTAAAATTGGAACAGAGAAGGCCCGATGTGACTCAGACTAGAGTCCCCTGGCTCACCATTGCTTGTTTATTAAAGGCAGGGGGTGGGGGATTGGAAAAGACATTATTACAGATCATCACTTGAAGGGGGAATTACTGGCAGCTTATTTCAATTCCAGCATGAATACAAGCCACTGAAAGGGGAATTAGGAGTGCAATGGTGCATCAAACAATAAAATATTTTCCCCAGGAGGGAAAATCTTGTCCAAAAGTATGTTGATTTTTGCCTTGCTCAGCTTTTCTAAGCCACCAAATAACACTTTGGGGGCTTTCTGGTGTTGACCATTGAATTTGTCTTGCTGTGTTTCAGGGCCGAAGAACTGACTTTGCTGAAAGGTCTGGCCATTGAGATGAGTAATGTCAGCCTGGAGCTGAACAGGATAGAAAGCTCTGCTTAAATGTAAATGGAAGCCCCAGCTTGCTCTGGGCACATCTGTGGGCCGCAGACTCTATGAGCAACTTGGCTGCTTTTGTCTCACTGACTTCACCTGGGAACCCCCACAAGATGCAGCAAATGAAGGCTGATGAGAGGGGAGGGCTAAGGATGCTTTGAGGCCTCCAGTCTAAAGAAGAGCAAGATGAGTCCAGGTCAAAGGGCAATAAGACGGATGCTGGGAAGCCAGTCAGGCAAGCCTCCTGGGGCCAGCTGCGCACTGCTTGGCCATCACTGATCCAGAACCAATCCAAGTCAACCGCAGGTTTTGCAAACAGTGTGCTGACACACTTGGTGGGATTTCTGTCTGGACGGCTCCCTGGGATCCGGTGTGTTGGTCTGGAGCCAGAGTTGGTCTACATTTTTGAAATTATTCATCATTTATAATAATATCCCCCTCTCTGTTGTTTTAGCATTTAGAGACGTGAAACAAACAAGGGCTCCTCTTTCCAGCTTATGCATTGCCTGCTACACTTTCAGCTATATTTGTCCACTGATTGGAATTTAATCACCCTTGTGGTTCTCCTGGTATGATCCAGGGCATGTAAACCACAGGGCAAGAATTTCAGGATGAAGAACAGTGAGTGCAAAGTAACAAGCAATGAGTACTCTTATGGTCTACTGCTGCAGAAAAAAGCACAGTTTGCTTGCATTGCTTCCAAAGTTACTTTCCGAATCTACTGACTGGGACACTGTTGAGGATGCCTGATGGCTAAGCAGGCTGACTACATTCCCACAGCTCAGTAAATGAACATGGAAGGCAGGAGGGTGGGGAGGATCCCTCTTCTGGCTTACTATGAAGGCATATGTTTCTGTCTTCTCTGCCTTTACTGGGCCCAACATGTTCCTTTGTCAAATGGGTGGGCACTGAGCCTGTCAATGGCCAATCATGACAAAACGTCTTTCCTCCAGTGAATTCACCTGGATGGTCTGTGGGAAGGGTGCTGTTTAGTACCTGGAGGTGGAGTCTGGTTGCCATTTTTGCTAGACAAAATCCTGCATAGTTTGCTTTCAGGTCTTTAGAGATGCGGTTGAGGTGAGGGAGTTCAGCTTCCAGGTTTGGCAGGGGAAGGTGGTAACGTGCAAACAGTGCGCTGTCATTTCACCCCATTCTGGCAATGGAGTCCCCTCCCAGTATCGTCAATGCTTTTGGATGCATGAGCATTTGCTCAAGGATATAGTTTTCAAGTTTGGTCCAGCTGTCATTGCTTTTGGATTTCTTGCACTGTGGAGGTAGGGATATGTTTATCACCCGTTGTGTGATGGTTCCAAGTTGGATCTTGGCAGCCATTGCCAGTTGGTTAAGAGGACTAAGCAGTATGGTGGTGGCACGCAGAGAGGTGGAGATTAGTAATCCCAGTATGCTTCTATTGCATGTGAGCGATATCCACTTAGAGAGATGTCTTTCCTTGTCCTGGTTTCTTACACTGGTATGTTGTCAAACTGAGAGAGGAGACGCAGGGTGTCTGCTTCCTGGTGGCGATGCCATCCTGAGACATTGAGGGAGAGGTTTTTCATCCTATGCTGGTAGGTAGGTAGGTAGGTAGGTAGGTGTGTGTGAGGCAGCTGAGATAGAGATACAGTCTGTACCGGTTCCCTTGAGATCTGCCCAGTGGTGGGTTGTTACCGGGTTGGCCCCGTTCGGCAGAACCGGTAACAACAGTATGGAGGGGGGCGCGGGGTGGTGGTGGGAAAACCCCGGGCGACGTGGTTCGGTTGCCTCTTTGGGCCCCCTCCAGAAGTCACTTCTGGGTATCCAAAATGGCTGCCCGGAACTGCACATTCATCAAACATCTATTTGAAGCATGCACAGTAAAAAAAAATAGCAATATGCATGCATAAAATAGAGGTTTGATGCATGCACAGTTCCGGGCAGCCACGGTGCGTGTAAAAGCGGCGGCGGTGGTTTGCCGCCACACCACCCTGTTTCCTGCCTGCCTGCTGCAGGTAAGTTTTCTTAGTTTTTTTGGTTTGGGGTGTGTGGGTTGAGGGGTGTGTGTGTGTGTTTATTTTATTTATTTTATTTTTATTTTTATTATTTTTTATTTTTTTTCTTTGGCTCCGCCCATGACATCATGATGTCATGACAATGGCCCCACCCACGATGTCCATGACATCATGGTGGGGTAGTAAAATTTTTGACATCCCACCACTGGATCTGCCCTTGGGCCAAATCTTGTGGCATTGTCTGAATTGACAGCACACGCTGTCCATTCCTCTTCTTCAGGATGGCTGTCAGGCCTTGTTGCCTTGTTGCCTCAGTAGGGGTATCTGCCACCCCCGCTGGTAGACTGGGTTTCCTTTGTGGGCGTCTAGGTCACATCTCTGTTCTTGCAGGTTGTCTGGGTCTGTTAGCAGGACATGTGTTGGGCCCAGTGGTGTCAAATTTGGGAAGGGGCATGTTGGTGAGGTCTGGTGTTCAGGCAGTAGGGGGGTAGTGAATTTCTCAAAGTTTAGGTCTGTGGCAAAAAAAAAATTGCTCCAGGCCTTAGGTCAGTGGAGTTGGCTACCCCCACCATTGGATAAAGGGAATGATGTTGTCTGATGGTGGGTTGGTGTGTTTTTTTGGTGTCTTCCTCCTCCTTTGAGCAAGGGCCTTCCCTAGTCTCCAGGTCTGCACCCATATCAGATTCCATGTCAGATTCAGAGTCAATGTGCAGAAGTGTGCTGGGTTAACTTTTAGGAGGTTTTTTTCCCATGAGTATCTTGCAGGAGAGGGCCTGGTCTGCAGGTCCTCCTTTGTTGCTGGTTGTCTCATGGGAGACAGATTGTCCAAACGTTGGGTGGACTTGTCCTTTAGGTACTGTGAAGTCACCTGCTTCTTGATTGCAAGGAAACCTTGTAGAGCAGGAGTTCTCCAACCTTTTAAAGCCAGGGGCCATTGGGTCACGTTCCCTCAGGCAGCTTCAGGAGCTGGATGGCCATTTTGCCCTTCCTCCACCACATGGCACTTCCAGGTGTGGTGGAGGCGGGGGAAGGCACATGAAATGGTGCCACAGGCTGCAGGTTGAGAATCCCTGTTGTAGAGGAATGCAGCTTATATGAAAAGTTTTAATTCAGTATATTTGTTTTTATGTCCTGTCAAGCTCCACTTCTTCATTTTGAGGACATGACAACTTTGCAATTTCTGGATTTCTAAAGATGCAATTTATGGCCATGTTATAGGCAAATAGATCTGTGGAGAAGTCTTTTGATCTGAAAGTCAGGAAGATCCTTTTGTGGTTTGGAGTATAGAAATAAACTGAACGTTTTGGATCTCATCTGGTTGTATTAGAAATCTGAGGAGGTGCATGAGGAAAAAAGCCATTTTCCTTTTATTTGACCACAGATACCCGTTTTGCTGGGAAGGTTTATCACAATTTGGTTGTGCTGTAAGAGTCTCAGCATCTTGACTTTGTTGCATATAAGTGGCTCCTGATCAGTGGTGAGCATCAGCAGGTTCGCAACACTTCGCCAGAACCGGTAGCAGAAATTCTGGCTGGCCCCTCTGCCCATCCAAGTTTTGAAATAAAGTAGTCCTAATTTGGGTGCAATGCAGGGCTTCCCCCCTGGCTACACCAGGTAGTAAATTTTTTTGGGAGCCCACCACTGCTCCTGATGTATGTTCTCAGGGGCTGGGGCTGGGTGGAGGGGAGTGGTGGCCTTTCCTGAGCTGTTAACTCCTTGTTGTAGTTTGGCTGGGAGCTTGAAAAAGTCCCAGGGACAGTCCCAGGGTATGTGTCTGCTCCTGGATTTATTCATTTATTTATTTTAAGACATTCAAACATCACAAGGAGCGATTCTGCAGCGATCAGGCATGCATCTCACCTTTGTCTTGTGTTAATTTCCAGCTTTGGCTGTTGTTCAGGTTTCCCTGTGCTGGTGAGTGAATATTTCCCCAGTGAGATTTCTTTCACATTTGGGACCGTTTCTGGTGGCAGGACAGTGATAAGAGTAAAAGATGTATTACTCACTTCTCCAGACGACTCTTGGTTTGCCGGTTGGAGAAAGGGTTCCATTCCAATCTGCTTTCTCTCTCTTTTCTTCTTTCTTGCTGGACCCACAATTTCTTGCCCCTTGGTGTAGGTCTGCCCTTGGCTTACATGTTTGGAGGCTTGGAAATGCTCAGATGGTAGCAGGAGCTGGTGGATTGAGCTGTTACCTTTTGGGCATTTTCTGCCAGATCTGATGAAATCCAAAGTGGATGGAGAAGGTTTGCTTGTACATATTTTTTTTGCAGGGTTGGTGGATTTGTGCATGGCCAGTGATAAGTGAGCATGTGTGCAACATAATTTAATCAAGTGGGAAGACAGCTAATCAAGTTTGACAAAAAAAGTGAAGGATCTAAACGGGTTTTGGCCATTTCACTGATATTAAGTTTTTTTGTTTGGGATTAAGGGGCAAAATAAGCCAGGGGAGACACAGCTAAAAGAAGCTGGAAGAAATCTAAGAACAAGAACAACTCCTCACATCTAAACAGACTGAAAGAAACTTTTTATCAAATCATTAACTGAATGGTATTTTGAAGCCTGCAATAGAGTGCCTTTGTGTCTTACCCAACTTCAGCTTCATCTGTGTAAAATCTCAGTGGAAGCAGCTGTTATTTTAAGACACTGGTCCTAGTTTAGCTACTGTCTTGCGAAATAGCTAAGAGCTCTGGCTGTAAACACAAACTACTGGCCTTGAATGGGGTTGTAGACCATCAGGATCAAAAGTCAGTTCCAGGTCACATTTTTACTGACTGTAGAGCAAGGATTCTCAACCTGAGGCCCGTGGGCCGGATGCAGCCCAAAGCACCATTTCATGTGGCCCACCACCACCTCCACCATACCAGGAAGTGCCATGTGGGGGAGGAAAGGTAAAATGGCTGTCTGGCCCCTGAAGCTATCTGAAGGAGTGTGACCCAATGGCCCCCGGCTTAAAAAGGTTGGGAGCTCCTACTGCAGAGCTTCTCCATCTTTGGCTGCAAAGTACATAATCAATCTGATTTGGGTGTTGGCATCTGGAGATCTCCATGTCTAGAGTCACCTCTTAGGTTGTTGGAATGGAGTGTTTGCTAGAACCCATGCACGCTCTTGGCAAAATTCATTTTCCAGACCAAGGCCAAACCTGCCCATTATTCCAGTTACCTTTTGACTTCCTACTTTGGCATATCACTCTCCTTTTGTGATAAGGACGTCTTTTTGTGTGTCAGTCCGAGAGGATGTTGTAGGTCTTCATAGAACTGGTTGATTTCACTCTCTTCTGCATCAGTGGTTGGGGCAAAGACTTGGATTACTGTGATGTTGAGTGGTTTGCCTTGGATTTGGACTGAGATCATTCTGTCTTTTTTTAGATTATATCGCATTTCTGTTCTCCCCACTTTTTTATTGGCAATAATGGCCACCCAATTTCTTCTATGTATTGTTGCCCACAGTAGTATATTTATAATGGTCCCTTGGGTTATATCTGTGCATTCCTGTTCACTTTAGTTCACTGATTTCCAAGATGCCAATGTTTAGTCTTTCCATCTAATGTTTGACCAGCTTACCTTGATTCATAGATCTTACATTCCAGGTTCCTATGTAATATTGTCCTTTACAGCATCGGACTTTCCTTTCACCATCAAACACATCCAGAGATTAGCGTCTTTTCGTTTCTGGCCCAGCTGCTTCACCCTTTCTGGGGCTACTTGCCCTCCGCTCTCCCCCAGTAGCATATTGGACACTTTTCAACCTGAGGGGCTCATCTTTTGACATCCTATTGTTCAGCTTTTTGAAACTGTCCATGGGGCTTTCTTGGTAAGGAGACTGAAGTGGGTTGGCAGTTCCTCCTCCAGTGCACTGTGTTTAGTCAGAGTTCTCCACTATGGGCTGTACATCTTGGCTTGCCCTACATGGCATAACCTAATCAATCAATCAATCAATCAATCAATCAATCAATCAATCAATCAATCAATCAATCAATCTTATTTACAGTCCATGACCAGCATAACAAGAACACAAAAGCATAAACACACATCCTAAGCTAGACTGGACAGAAGTAATAAAAGGAAACTATACTACTAAAAACGTACTGAGAATTGACTGAGACTCTAACCCAGAGTCTCATCGAACCACACAAGCCCCCTTGCCACAGCAAGGCAATGTTCCTGGATATGTGTGTGTGTGTGTGTGTGTGCGTGGGTGTCTGACTCCTTAACTGGGTTCAAATCACATTTTAATTTAAACCTAAGACGTTTCCTGTATGGATGGTATATCTACATAAACAGATGTGGACACTGTGATACACATCTATATATTAATATAAAAACTGTACTGGTTTACCTCTTCTAGCTTTTCCTAGGCTACTAATGCTTTCTTTTGAACAATTAAGTACTATTCTTCAAAATTAAGTTTTATATCTGTAGTATCCTAGAACATCAAAATATTTCACAAAGTAAAGTAATATGAGTATCCTAGAAACAGATACATCAAGACAGCCTCGGGGATCACATTTTTAACTTAGAACTGATGAAAAGTGTCAAAACAATGATTTCTGCATTGAAACATCAAAATCACACTTTTTTTTTGAAAGAAATTGCAAGGTTTTAAAAAAAAAAAGTTCACATTTTGGCAAGACACTTTCCCTAAAGCAAACAGGGGGGATGGAATGTGTTACACACACCCTTTTTGTGAAGTTAACAGTGTAATATTTGCATTGCCATCCTTTCCATTATGAAAAAAGATGGCAAAATGAGAAACTACTGTAACCCTGATGGGCCAAGGGGAGTCTGCACCACCATACAACATCAGCTGTGAAACCTTTTATTGTTTTAAATGGGTTAACTAAAACCAAAGAGATATTCCAACATGAGCCCCTCATTCATATATCCCAAGCATATTGCTCCAGGCAGGCATGTTTCTCACCCCCTCCATTTCCAACGAGTTGTTACCACAGTAGCCTGAGTTCATCCTTACTCAAGACCTGATCTCTGCACAGTGTGAGGATACACTGAGGTCCCTCCAACTACATCATTGGTAACCCAGCTGTGGCATTGTCCTGGAAGCACTTCCATCTCCAGTTGTTGCCATATAAAAACCAAACCGAGTTGAGATCAATCATAGCTAGGAAATGGAAATCAGATAGTAAAATAGAATTAGAAGACTGAAATATGGCAATAAATGATAAATTAACACTAGAATTAAAATAAAAAAAGAAATTTTAAAGAAATAAAATTTTAAGGAAATGTGGGGAGAATTTCTTGACTATGTATTGATAAAAGGAAAAAGAAAGAAACCAGGGCAAGAAACATATGTCATTTTGGAAAGGGATAAATTACAAATTATAGAGATGATAGAATACAGAAAATGAAAAAATCATAAGTATTGTTCTGATGTGTGAAGGGAGCACATAGTATATTTGTATATTGTATAATGTTTTGGTTGTTTATTTGGTTGTTTATTGTCTTATTGTTCTTTTTTTGTAATGTGCATTTCTCTTAATAATAAAAATGTATAAAATTAAAAAAACTGTGAAGGCAATGTGCTACAAGTAAGAGCATTAGCTGCAATCAGTGATGGGCAGCAACAGGTTCGCACCAGTTCACCAGAACTGGTAGTAACTTTTTTCAGAGAACCGGTAGTGGCTTTGGGGAAAGAAAAAAAAACCACCTCGGGGGCTTACCTTTTCACTGGTTCCCCCACTGCACATGTCGCCAAGTGCTTGGTGTGCATGTGGACCTACAGAGGTTGGCATGCATGCGCAGCCTCCTTGCTGTCCTCCCAAGCGGGGAGGAGGAAGAGAAGCTGCTAGCCTGAAGCTCCCTATAGCCTGAAGCTCCCCAGGGTAAGTGACTCACCTTTGGGTGTGGGGTGTGGGTGTGTATTTTAATGTGTATTTATTTTAATGTGAATTTTTATGTGTTTTATGTGTATTTAATTTGTGTTTTAATGTCTATTTAATGTGTATTTATTTTAATGTGTATGTTATGTGTTTTTTGTGTATTTTTATGTATTTTTATGTCTATTTAATTTGTATTTCTATGTGTACTTATATGTGTACTTTTTACATTGGCTCTGCCCACATCATTGGCTCCGCCCATAACATCATGACATGCCGCCCATGATGCCATGATGTTGACTCCGCCCACAGTGTGGTAGTAAAAAATTTGGATGCCCACTACTGGCTGCAATGCATTACTTTTCCAAGTGATGAGGCATGAAAATGTTACTTTTCATGAGAAATGAAATTGTTCCACTGGTAGAAGATGACAGGCAGGGTCTCTCCTGTTTTAACTGTTGAGTGAGGGTCCTGCTCATTCATGTGCCTGTGTTGCCAGTTTGTTCTGGAAGTGGCATTCCTTTGCAACTACAGGAAGTGTGGCTGACAGCTAGCCACGATCCCTGCAGGGACAAAAGTTCTGCGTTGCTGAACAAAGAGACCAGATCTGACCTTTGAAAACAGCAAGAGGAAGCCTCTGCCTCTACTCTGACAGGTGCAGAACTTTGGTTTATCAGTTTAAAACAGAACAAAGGACTTGCAGGCTGTTATCATTACGGGTCAAGGACAACCAGTAATGATCAGAGAACAGTGTGTGGCAGTGAAGACAACAGGGCACAGTCACAAGCAACACAAGTTACTTTTAAAAAATAAATAAATTCCAAACTGTGGTTAATACCATGTCTGCCTTCGGGTGTTGAGGCTTAACTGAGTCACCAGTGAAGCAGATTGACAGCAAACAATTAATGCTACAATTGCAGGCACATGTCCCACTGAAGCTCAACGCTTGCATTCTGAGGCACGAAACAGACTAATGATTGTTTGTAACTGGAAGAGGAACGTTGTTTACTAATGCAAGCAGTTGAGGGTCACGGCAGAATTCCTCTGATACTTTTTCAGGACATTTACTGCAAAAGCTGTCCCTCTCCCAAAAGTCAAGGTACATAGTTCCAAAGGACAAACCAGCTCACTAGAGTAGCGAGGGAGGTGAGGGGGGGCGGCCCGCCACAGGTGGCATTTTGCGGGTGGGCAGCCCCACCACCCTGAACTTCCTGGCGCCCAGGGAGGGTGCTGGGACCCTTTGCCACCGCCCTGGGCACCACCCCAGGCTGGAGGGCATGGGCCCGATGGCATGGTGGGGACCAGGAGTGCCCCTCCCCCTCTGCCACCTCCATCCCCCTCCTCCCCAGGCGCCCCTCCTCATGGCCTGTTGGGCTGGTGCAGTGCAGGTCCAGCGGGGGGCCCACCGTTGGGGTCCCAGGCACGCAACCACCCTACCTCTGAGCCCAGCGATGGCCCAGGAAGGCAGGAAGCGAGGCAAGTGGTCACCGTAGCCGGAGCAGTGCCGGTCCGGCCGAGGAACCCCCCCACACACACAATGCCTGGCCGGCGCTGCTCTGGTCGTGGGGCTCAACAACCACCGGCCTCGCTTTCCACCTTCCTGGGTGCCGCTACTGCCACTGGGCTAGGAGGCGAGGCGGCTGAGCACCTGGGACCCCCACAGCGCAGGCTAGGCCCAGGGGCTGGGGTGGTGCAGTGCGGGCCCAGTGGGGAGCCCACAGTTGGGATCCCAGGTGCATGGGTGGCGGCAGCTTGTCCTCATTTGGTGGCAGTGGCATCCAGAGGAGCAAGGCCAGTGGTCGTTGCGGCCCAGCACCCATGGCGGGAGCAGCGCCAATCAGGCCTTGCATGGGGGTCCTCAGCCTGGCCAGCACTGCTCAGGCTGGGCCACAGCGACCACCGGCCTCGCTTCCCGCCTTCCTGGGCACCACTACCACTGAAGGCAGACAAGCTGCCACCACTAGGCTTGGAGGCAGGGCGGCCGCATGCCTGTGATGCCAATGGTAGGCTCCCCGCTGGGGCCACGCCGCACCACTTCAGCCCCTGGACCTTGCTCCGCCGTCGGGTCCCAGGTGCATGGCCGCCCCACCTCGTAGCCTGAGCGAATCCTGAAGGTAGGACTTTCATATCAGGGGGGGGGGCAGTGAGTTTGGCCTGTGGCCCTGAGTGACTGAAACCCGCCCTACACCACGGAGCCAGATATTTTGGAATTTGAGACAGGAAAAAAACCCCACATGTATTTCTCTCTATCCACATGGCACTAAAAATATGGCAGTAATAAATTAATAACAGCACAATACTGTCCTTTCATGATTTCTCAAATACTCTGCCCAATGACATGGTAAGTCCTGCTTTT
The DNA here is from genome assembly GCA_030440675.1 of Furcifer pardalis. Lineage (NCBI taxonomy): Eukaryota > Metazoa > Chordata > Lepidosauria > Squamata > Chamaeleonidae > Furcifer > Furcifer pardalis. The sequence goes on from CP126894.1 coordinate 162,868,179, forward strand.
TCTCCTGTAATTAATTTGGTTTTGAGATCCAGCCCTCTTCTTTGGAAAAGAAGTGGAGTTTTTAATGTCTTCTTCTTCTTGTGCCATATCCGAATCTAAATATCAACGATCATCAATTGCAATCAGCCATGAAGACTGTTCTGAGAATATAATGCAGTGGCTTTTCACATTGCAGCATGACACCCATGCCAGCACGACCACCATGAGTCACTTTCTGGTCCTGAGCCCTTTTGGCACACAAAGTCTTCCTCACCCTCAGACCAGTGTGGATGAAGCTGCTGCCCTCCATCAAGATGGATTCAAGTGGGATTTAATCCACTTGGGGACCGTCACCCTTCTCTGTGGACCTCACCACCCGAGGATGCTAGTCCTCAGGGTGGTCAGGTTAGTTAACCACCGCCTGACACTTGATGTTGAGTTACTGGCAGTATGGTCTACTCCAGTGATGGTGAACCTTTTAGAGACTGAGTGCCCAAACTGCAACCCCAAACCCACTTCTTTATCTCAAAGTCGCAACACAACAACAGGAGAGGAAGGAAACACTCCCGTTGGGCTGCCCGGCAGAAGGGCAGGGGGTGAACTCTGTGCTGGGAGGAGCGAGGAAACGATCCCATTGGGCTGATGGGAAGAAGGGTGGGATGAACTCAGTGTTTGGGAAGGGAGGAAGCGCTCCCACTGGGCTGGTGGGCAGAGGGGCAGGGCAAACTCTGTGCTGGGGTGACTGCACAGGGGCCCACAGAGAGGGCTCCGAGTGTCACCTCTGAAACGCATGCCATAGGTTCGCCACCACTGGTCTACTTTATTGCCATAGCAGGATAACCTGGCCAGGCTCTCTTTTAATGTTTATAGGAAGCAAAAATCAGAAAGCTTGACAAGATCATTATTTCTCTCAAACAAGAACAAAATACAGTGGTACCTCACTTAAAGAGCATAATGCATTCCATGGGATTGCTATTTAAGTGAGTTTCTTCGTTAAGCAAAACATCATTGTAAGTGACCAACTGTGACTTCTGGAGAGGGGGGGATTGTGAACCCCGATTTAGTTGTTAAGCGAGTTTTTGGTTGGTTTTAGTTGTTAAACGAGGTGACCATTCAGAGAAAATTCGGCTCTTTAAGCGAGTTAGTCTCTAAGCGAGACACTCTTTATGCGAGGTTTTACTGTATGAAACAATTCTATCTATCTAGTCCATGAGAATGCTGTAGTCTGAAGTAAAGTGGGGAATGAAACTACTCGCTCATTGGTTTGAAAATGTTTGTATGCCACTTTTCATCCTTGCTAGGATTTCACAAAATTTATTAACCCAAATTCTTTTCATGTTCACCACACATGCTTTCAACAGGGCAATCTCTCGTTTGGATAACTGGAAGCAGGAAATAGAAGGAGTGTTCCACCCGTGGACTTCTTATTTCTGAAGTGGCTTCTGCACTACGATAGCGACATGTAAAACCAGAGTCCTGGCATAGTGCAGGAAGTCATAGATGGCTTGAATCAGAGTTTCAAGTTTATATACAAACAAAAACTCAGCCTAAATCACCCCTGTGGGGGAGGGGGTGGGGAGGTGACCTATGCATCTGCTCATTTTGCTGCTGTCCAAATGCTAAATGGGAATGAGAAACCTCAAGACCCCTGCTCTGCTTTCTTAATTTTCTTCCGCTTTGTACCAGACATGGTCATGACAGGGAGAAGACTGTGCAGCAAGACTAATGCCCAGAGCTAGAAAAAGGTACTTTGGAAGACCACCGGTCCCATCATCTTTCAGGTAACATGGTAGCTGGGGCTGTGAAACTCCTGTAGAAAGAGCTTCCACCACCACCACCACCACACAAAAAGGTCTTTTTTTTTTCAAGTTCTGGCTGCAGCTAGGACTCTGAGGATGACTTGGATCAGAGGGCACTCCTTTTGCCCAGCCAAGTTCTCCCAGCACCCAAACCTGAGGATGTCCTGAGCCAGGGATCTCAGCTTGAGCCTGGCCAAGACTGTTTCCCCTGGCAGCTGACCTGTCAGATCAGAGGTCTGACTCTGACAATGATCAACTGTCAGTCAGAGAAAGGTTCAGAAAGGAGCTACACCTGAGATCCAGGCAAGCTAGAGTGAAGTACCAAAGAAGGCTCCCAGCTGATACCAATTAGCTAGGAGGCTTATACGCAAGCTTGTTGCAGCCTTCCAGCATCAGTACAACTCTCATGCAAAGACCGACACCCTGCTCGACTCCAGACTGCCTGCCTAGACCCTGACCTGCCTGCCATGACCCTGACTTCTCTGCCAACCCTGACAATGCCCCCGGACACTTTGGATTGCTCGGACTACCGTAAACCAGACCTTGACTTGCCTTTTGGACTCTGATATCTGGACTCTCCTCAAACAGACTCTCTGTGTAGCACCGCCGTGTGGCAACCGTGCCTGCTTGGGTAGGTCAGCACACTGCTTATAAGACCCCAATTCTTAAGAGCCCAAAAACACACAATAAAGATATGACTGAAACTCAGATGACTGAACAATATCCATCAGCACATGACAGTTAATAACAGGGACACTTCTACTTAACATGGATCAAGCCAAGAAATAATTGATTTAATTGGAACCCTCCCTCTCTCTCCATTTTATAAACTTGCAGGATAAAAGGCATGCATCATCCAAAAACAGATGAGTATCATCACATTCTTATTACCCACTGTTCTGTGGGCCAGGAGTGGTCACATGTTAATTATAGGTCTTTAGCATCAGAACCCTGGGCAATTTGCCTAACTGATTTCCTTACCATATTAATAGCCAAAGCAGCAGATGTACAGAAGGCAAGTAACCCTTTCCTGGACTGCTTACATATTTTCATGCCGCTCCTTGTTTTGCAAATTCTAGAAAGAAAAATATCATATTATTTTTGCATGAAAGAGGAAGCAATAAGAGTTAGTGTAGGATTAGTCTAAGAGCATTAATCTGGGTAGCTAATCAATACGTGCCCTGCAGATACATATAACATTGGTTTCTTAAAGATATATTAAAGCTGAAACTCACGAGATACTTCAGTGGCAAGAGAGCTCTTTGTTATATACCATCAAGTTGCTTCCAACACTTGGCGATCCTATGAATTAGCAACTTCTAAAAGATGGGATTTATTCCATAGTAAAGAATGGGACTCCTGCCAATTTAGCAGTTCAAAAGCAAGAGGTTGCAAGTAGATAAATAGGTACTGCTTTGGTTGGAAAGGTAATAATGTTCTGTGCACTTCAATGTCTAGTCATGCTTGCCACATGGCCACAGAAACATTTGCAGATCTCTTTGGCTGTTAATGGAGATGAGCACTGACTGGCTTTCGATACTTTTACTTTTACCTAAGGAATGGGGAAAACCTGCAGATAGTCAGTGCCGCTAGAAGAGGGTAACTGGGGCTGCGGTGGCTCAGTGGTTAAGAAGCTTGCCTTGTTAGCTGGAAGGCCAGCAAATCAGCAGTTCGAGACCCGGGGACTGCATGACGGAGTGAGTGCCTCTCTCTGTCCCAGCTCTTGGGGACACGAAAGGAGACTCATTTGGGTTTTCCCTGAGCAGAGTTTCTCCCACAAAAATCCTTTAAACCCAGAATAATTTCTGACATGAATTTATTATTATAGGGCATGATTAGCCTTCAGCTCATGGCATTTCTGTCCAAGACTATTCATGGCATTGGCTGCACATATTGGTAGTGAAGCAAAACACATCAAAAGGCTCACTTTTACATAAGCTATAACTACTACAAGTTTGCATCATTATTTGATGTAGAGTTAGACTTGTATCTGGTTCCTTACATCACCATTTCAGGGTGGTCTGTGGACCTCTATTCTCCTTGAGTGTATGAGGTAGGTCAAACTTAGAGAGAGGGAGTAAGGTCACCCCATGGCTCAGTACTGGTTACACTCAAGATCTCCCACGTCTATGTCCAATGTTTGTTAACCACTGCACCCCTCTTCTTCTGATTATGGCTGGGACAGGGCTGCTGACAGCAAGTGCTGCCAGGAGTGACCATGATGAGATTTCTGCCTGGAAGGATTATTTATTTATTTATTTATTTATTTATTTATTTATTTAATCACATTAACTGTATATCCCGCCCTCATCCAAAGACTCAGAGCGGCTTAAAAAATTAAAAAAAAAACACAATGAAAACACATTTAAACACATTAAAAGGTTAAAAAAATTTAAAAGATTAAAAAGTTTAAAAGATAACAGGAAGAGAGGTGGGAGTCAAAAGAGCCAGATGGCTGAACTGACCATCTGGCCCGCACCCCACACATGCCCCACCAGCCAGGTCTTTACCCCCTTTCTGAAGGGCAGCAGCTCTGTCTGGAGATGCAACTCACATGGCAGGAGGTTCCACAGGGCCGGAGCAGACACAGAAAAGGCCCTCCTCCTAGTGCTAGAAAAGTGAGCCTCTCTAGCTGATGGCATGACCAGAGAGCCTCTCCAGTCCTCTCTGGTGGGATGGACAGATGTTCTCAGGGTGATGCGGTCTCTTAAGTATCCTGGCCCACTACCATGTAGGGCTTTAATAACCAGCATCTTGAATTGCACTTGGAGGCATACTGGGAGCCAGGGCAGCTCCCGGAGCAGTGGTGAGGCATGAGCATAATGCCCACACCCCATCACAACCTGAGCAGCCGCATTCTGGACCAGTTGCAGCCTCCAAATGGTCACCAAGGGCAGCCCATGTAGAGCGCATTGCAATAATCAAGTCTGGAGGTGACCAAAGCATGTGTGATCATGAGCAAGGTTAAATGAACAAGGACCGATCACTTGGGTCTGCTCCACTCCCAGGAAGGTAAAACTGAACGAACTGCTTGATGCATCCTTTCATGTAGGGAACGTTCTTTAACATCGTATTGCCTCATTTATGTCCATGGACATCAACACATGGATCTCAAGAGGCAAAGCAGCAAATACTATCCCATGTCCACACAGGCTTGTCAAAGTGTCACAGTTGTTGCAGAATGAGAATTTTGGAGACCACCTTTACTGTTCCAGATGCAACATGAACCTGAATCAACACCTACGATCCAAAAGATTTTTGGAAAAAGAAGTTCATTTTCAACACACAAGTACACTAATGAGGATCTGGGTGGCATCTTTGGCTTAGTTCTGCCTTGTATAAAAGGCTCTGATGAGTGGGGTTTCTAGAGGTTCCTTTAAAAAAAAATCCATCCCAAATAAAGTCAAGAAAAGTCAGGCTTGTATGATTGCTCAAAACTGGTCATTCCGGAGTGCTTGTTTCATAGGAAAATTTAAAGGGAAAATATTTGCATCCCCATTAAGTGAGTCACCGTGTCAAGCAGGGAAGGTCATCATATCCAGAGACTCAAACAAAGGAAGAGGACAAATTTAAGCAAGCCAGAAACCAAAAGTGGGAGGCTCATTTATACTTAGGGACTGAGCTGGCTGCTTAGAAAACCTCACGGGGGCCGTAAATGCAGGGTTGGCTGCTCCAGAGATTCATATTCGCTGACTCAGCTCAGTCAATCAAAACAGCTCAGTCTTGTTGCTGTTCACTTTCAAAGTGGACCACCACCCTCAGAAATATCATCTTGAACAACTTTTCATGCATATATCCTTTGTTTAATATTCTCCAGCCCACCTCTCTGATGTAAATCTTCTTCCCATTCCCGATCACGGAGAGAGCTGTCCCTTCATGGTCAACTATTTCTAGACTTGTATTTTATTACAGATTAGAAATAGCACATTCAATGAAGCATAATACAGCAAGATAAGAGCAAGTAAGTTTTAAAAAAAACCCAAAATTATTCCAGCTAACATACAATAAAAGCTCAAGAAAGCTGAAAACAACAGTAGACGATACAATATAGTTGTACCTCACTTAAAGAGCATAATGCGTTCCACAGGATTGCTCTTTAAGTAAGTTTGCTCTTTAAGCGAAACACCATTGAAAGTGACCAATTGTGACTTCTGGTGGTGGTGGGGATTGCGAACCTTGATGTATTTGTTAAGTGAGTTTTGGGTTGGTTTTATTTGTTAAGCAAAGCGAACATTCAGAGAAAATTCTGCTCTTTAAGCGGGTTACTCTTTAAGCGAGGCGCTCTTTATGCGAGGTTTGACTGTATGTTTTTGTTTGGGGAAAATCTAAAGGATTTTACCTAATTCTGCCCAGAGATAAACAGAAATAAATTTTAAAATACTCAAGCAGGTACCAGAGAGACAGTATTCTGTAACTCCAGTGCTGCCAACTGAAATAGCGTCTTGCCTGAGCCACCAAGATAGAAATCCAAGAGTACATTATCCCTTCATTTAACCCTTCCATGGCCCAACAGGATGAATATGAAGAACAATTTTAAAAAATCTTATTCTCTGTGATTAGGTTGCATCATGCAGAGACTTTTCACTGAGATTTCCCCCTGCTCTGGTGATTTTTTTTAGCTTCCAATGAAAGTAAGACCCCACTCTTGTTTTCCTTTCAAACGTGTTGTTCACCATGGCCACATACATCTTGGGCTTCTAATGTGTCTAACTCTTCTCTTTCAGTAGGTAGGTAACACAATACCCGAAAAAAACAATTCACAAATGTTAAAATACATTTGTCCTAAGTGGTCCACTAAGGTGCATTCGAGCACCTTGGTGCTCAATCTGTAGTGGGAATGAGGGCCTAGCAAGAGACAAGATTTAATTATACATTCCGCACTTAGTACCAAACCACTACTCTGGTCAGTGAACATACAATATAAACAGAGTTAGCAGAATATAAAGAACAAAAACAACAGCAGCATTGAATCCCACACAGACATACACAAGCTAGCACTGTGACTGATAAAACCTCTCTTAAAAGTAGGGGAAAGCATCTTTACTTTCATCTGTAGTTGGAGTCAGATGGGGGGGGAGAGAATAGTCTCCCTCCTATTCACTTCTGTACTATTATGTCCCCCCTTCCCCACTTAAAAAAACCCCACATCTCTGAATATGAAACATACTGTCAAATCATCTATTCCCCCCCCCACCCCGGCTCTGGAATTACTAAATACTGGGCAGTGGGACAAGTTTTCATGTGTCTCTATCCTATGAGCTCCAGTTTTTCTTCTACTTTCCTTAAGAAGGAAGTAACAAGCAGAATAGGATGGGGGTAACTGGGACTTTGAACAAGAGTGCTGATATTTAAGGGCACAAAAATGTTCATGGAAAGCTGTGAACCCTCCTGCCCCAAACAAATATCACATCCCAGCTGTTGCTTCCCACCCGGGGGGGGGGAGCACAGTAAAGGTGATCCTATGACCCAAGCTTACCCAGTACGGCAGCAAAATCCTGGCTATCAAAATGGTTAGTTACAGCTTTAGCAACAGCAGTGGTGGGCATCAGGAGGTTCGCACCAGTTCACCAGAACTGGTAGCAGAAATTCTGGCTGGTCCTGTCCATCCAAGTTTTGAAATCAAGTAGTCCTAATTCAGGTGCAACAAAGGGCTTTCCCCAGTGGTGGGCTGCCAAAAATTTTACTACCACACTGTGGGTGGAGCTGACTTCATGGGTGGAGCCAACAACCCTAGTCACTTACCCTGGGGTCAGGGAGCAGCAGGCAGGCAGGCAGGCAGCAACAGCAACAATAGCAGCGGCGCGGCATTGTGGCACCGCAGTGGCACGGCAGCAAAGCGGTGTGGTTGCATGGTGGCGTGGTGGCATGGCAACAAAGTGGCATGGTGGCAAAGAGGCAGGGTGGCAAAGAGGCGCAGTGGCACAGCGGCAAAACGGCATGGCGGCAAAGCAGCACGGCAGCAAAGCGGCAAAGCAGCACAGCAGCACAGCGGCGTGGTAGCAAAGCAGCATGGCGGCCCAGCAGCGAGGTAGCCTGGTGGCGCATCGCGACCTAGCCTGCCCTGGCCTGCCCTGCCCCAGCAACATGGCCTGGCCTGGCAGCGCAGCCTGGCCCGGCCTGGCCCGGCCTACAGTGCGCCGAGGAAAGGCCGCCGCTCCTCCAAAGAGGTCACCTCAACAGCCAGCCACTGTGCTTTCCGTGCAGCTAAAAATGGCTGCTTGGAAGTGCGCATGCGTCAAAATACCATTTGACGCATGCACACTTCTATTTTTCAGTGCACATGCATCAAATGGAGTTTTGACGCATGTGCACTTCCGAGCAGCCATTTTGGGCTACCCTGAAAAGAAATCAGGAGGGCAGCCGGAGAGGTGACTGAACTGGTTGCCTGGGGGTTTACTCCCCCCCCCCTCGGCAAACCCCTCCGGAATTCTGCTACCAGTTCGGGCAAACCGGTCCAAACCGGCAGCAGCTCACCACTGGCTTTCCCACTGTTCATGCCCACCATACCATGCCCAAAGTGTGGTAGTAAATTTTTTTGAGCCCACCACTGAGCAACAGGCAACATTCCCTTCTTCTTCCACCACTTCCGCATGTTTTCTTAGAGAAAGGGAGGTTAGAAATAAACAGAGGTACAGTAAAACAGCGGATAACGATTGGATCGGATAATGCTAAAATCGCATAACGTTAAGTAATCTGGGGTGGAGAACTGGGTCGAATAACGTTAAGGTCCTCCTATGGGATGGATCGGATAACAACCGCTAAAACCTGTGCGGTTACAATGTTTCTCTATGGAGCTTTAACATTATCCGATCGATCCAATAGGATTTTAACATGGATCAGATAACACTAAAAATCGAATAACACCAAGACTTGTGGAACCAAGTCTTAGCATTATCCGGTGTTTTACTGTATCTGATAGACCATCTTTGAAGGAGCCACATAGCCTATTTCTGCCCATATTCCTGGCCCACATGTATGATGGTGACATAAAATGAGGGTAAATGCAGACAGATTGCATCGTTTTCTAATTTCTGCCCTGAGAAGCCAAAGACTTTTAAAAGCTGAAGCTGACAGGCCTCAAATGAAAAGAACTTCTTTTATACCCATTCATCGAAAATAAAATTCCATCTATTATCTCCAGCAAATATCCTTTCAACCCAGAGTAATTTCTGATACAAAATTTATAATTTTAGCAATTTGGTGGCTTAGTGGTTAAGATGCTGAACTTGGAGACTGGAAGGTCAGGGTTCAATACCCGAGTACTGCATGACGGATCTTGGGGACAGGAAAGGAGCCTCATTTGGGCATCGCCTGAGTGGAGTTTTTCCAGGAGAAATCCTCTCAACCCAGAGTAATTTCTGACGCAAAATTTATTTATTTTAGCAAACCATTCTTGTTTTACAATGCCAATCCAGTCTTCTCACATAATTTCTAGCTTTCAGACTTTAACCAAGCTTCCTCAGCATGTATGTTTGCAAGTATTTCCACCTAATATTAAAGGGAGGTGGATGGAAAGGGGGAGCAGAGGGGAGGGTTTCAACTCTATAGAGACAGACTGGGATTTTCAAATAGCTCTGCTAATTTCACAAAGATGCGTGATAATGTCCCACATATGGCTTTATGCCTTTTAACAACAAGAAATTGAACCCACATTTTGGAGACACAAGTTTTGCTGATAGACAGCTGATAATAACTATTGGCCTTTTGGTTTTGATTATTCTAAAAACAGCCTAGGGATCATTTACCCAGAGTTAATGGCCTTTCAGAGAAGCAAGATAAATCCACAGATGTGACAGTGAACTTCATGTGGGTCAAATGCTACTGCAGGGGTTATAACTGGAAAGTTACTTTTTTCTTACTACAACTCCCCAAATCCCCCAATACTACAACCACCATTCCATGCCAGCTGGATGGTCGCAGAAGTTGTAGTCCAAAAACAATGTTTCTGTGTAGGACAACATACTCTGAAAGGACCACGTCTTTCAAGAATCCAAAAGAATCATCTCTATCAGCTACAGACTGTCTAGAAGCAATATCAAATGTTGTGGCATAGCATAGCCTCCTTTGAGGGGAGTGATCCATGCTGTTGCCATGTATATGCCCCATCCAGTGCTTTTTCTACTATTCTGCTCACACAGCAAATTTTCAGTTCAGTACTCTGTGGGCAGCAAGTCCGATGATGATGATGATGATGATGATGATGATGATGATGATGATGATGATGATGATGATGATGATGATGATGATGATGATGATGATGATGATGTGTCAGAAATTATTCTGGGTTGAAAGGATTTTTGCAGGAGAAACTCCACTCAGAGAAGGCCCAAATGATGCTCCTTTCATGTCCCCAAGAGCTGGGACAGAGACAGGAGCTCAATCAGAAACTGGGTCTCGAAGTGCCGACTTGTCAGCCTTCCAGCTAGCAAGGCGAGCTTCTTAACCACTGAGCCACCACAGCCAACTGACATAATACTTTTCCACTGTCATAATACTATGTCAGTGGGGAAAATACCCTGCTAAGTTTTCACCATGTGATGACATCTGAAATGAAGCTGAACTTCACTTTGAATCTGGAGGTGCTTTCATCTTGCTCCAGCCCCTTCTGTACAAGAGTTATTATCCCCCCCCCCATCTGACATGCCTCGTTGGATGGCGCATTTAGCCTCTAATTGTCCATTCCTATGCATAGGAATAATTCTTGCTGTATTCAGCCAACTTAATGCCTAAAACTAGGATGAGAACCTGTAGTTTTTCATATGTTGATGCCCAACATTCCTGTCATTGCTCTCCATGGGGAAGGACTAGGATAGGAATGTTCTACAACTGTTGGACCATACACTCCACAGGGCAGGCCTAGAGAGTGTGGACAGTTCTATAGTTTGAGCTAACCATCTATTTTAATAGCGCACTTTTGCTCTTTCTGGACTATCTCGCTATGTTCCCACAGACCTCATACAAAAGTTGGTTCAGTTAGCGAACACTAATAGGGTAAAGCCCGAACAGAGGTACAGATAAACAACAGCAGAGGTGCCATCACACATGGAACAACCCTGAATTGTACACAACACTCTCACCAAATCTTGTTTTTTAAAAGTTGGGAAGTAGTCCTGTTACCCTTGGCAATGCATAGATATCCTAGTATAGATTGAAACTATTCAGCGACCACAGAACAGTTAAGCAAGTAAATATGGAAAGATAGCACTGGAGTGGAATATCTTGAAAGAAAGCATGGTGGACTAGGTGGCCTTCCAAACAGGAGCACAGATACACTGCAGCATTTTGTTGCTGGCCTTATTTAGTCTATCTGTTGGGAATCGCAAAGATATTTCCCCTCTTTCTAGAAAATACAGACTCTCAGTCAGCCAAGTCCAATTGGTCATCACTTCTTTGGATTAGTTTGCTTCCAGACAGTCTCTCTTGGCCTCATGGCTGTTGCACTGTATATGCCTGCTACAGGTAAAATAGTGAAGGCCTTGTAATACTGTGCAACTAAGCCTTAGGGTTGTTATTTGCACAACTTTTCATTTGAGTTAAGGAACTCTTTCCCACAAGACCACCTGCCCCACAACAGCATTGAGGAGATGTGGACTTGTGGGAAAGGGTTCCTCGATTCAAAAGAGAAATTGCGCAAATAACAACCCTAAGGCTTAGCCTACGCAGTTGGGGATTCCTCAAGATGTCCCTTCAGGGTTCTTAGCATCAGTTCTTGTTTTTATGTGAATTCCTTTGCTCAGGCTTTTACTGAAGCAAAATCTCCATGTTTGTACAGTCCCTCCATGTTTGTATAGCCAAGGTAATGAAGGTGCTATTGTATATCAGTCATCTATAAACAAAACATTCAGAAGATGAAACAAAAATGAAGCCAGACGCTATAATTAAGCAAAAGCTCTTTCCTTTCACTTTAAGGTTGCTCAGATGACTTGACTGAACCTCTCAGTTGGTATAAACAAACAGTCAAAGCCAATCCAAGGGCTCTCATTTCAGGGACAGCGAAGGCTGAAAAACAAATTTAGGAGATTACAACTCAAAGTACCAGCCAGCCATCAGAATTTTAGTCCAGAAAAATAAACTTTTGCCCTCCATCCTAAACATGGTGCAACACAGTAACTGTTATCTCAGATTGCTTTTAAAAATCATAGATAAATTCATGCAAGATTGCTGGTTGATAGCTTTGATAGCAAAATAGAAGCTGCCATGGCCATGAGCAGGACACAAAGTCTTTTACTTTTAGTCCCTGCTGGTAAGGTTCTGACAGGCATCAATGGGTGGAGAAAATGTTGGATGGAGGAGACCTTGATCTAGTCCAGAAACACAACTCTAAGGCTCCTTGGCAATATTATATGAGCTGGAAACACGAGGAGGTGCAAGTAGCCCGCAGGTGTGGGAAATCCATGCGTACCTAGATGTTATTGGATTACAATTCCTGCAACCAAGGCCCACCAGATATGGTAGCTAAGTTTGATGAGAACTGGAGTTCAACTACGCTTGAAAGCCATTAGTTCCCCAACACTGCTATATAGTAATAGCAAAGTCACTCTTCAATTGTGACCCTAAAGGAGTCCAAGTCGTGCCCCCACACAGACACAGTATCAGCAATCTTGACAACCTCTATGACGCTCCAATGGTTTCAAAGGCATTAAAGTAAAATAAAATAAAAGGCCTGAGAAAGATAGAAAACCCCAAAACAGCCCAGTGAACTTTCTTAAAGGACACCGGTTGCTGACTGTGTGGGGCAGTGGAAACGATCGACAATGGGGAGAATGGGATACAGCATTCTGGAAGAAGGTATGATTGGATAAGCCATCAACACTGCAGACATGAGAAACTTTTCAAATATTTGAAATTTTAAATCAGATATCAAAGCCAACAATAACAATGCAGTAAATTCACCCCAGATCAGAAGCAACTCCCTCAAAAAACATGCCCATGAGTTCTGTATGCAAATAAATACAGTCAAACCTCGCATAAAGAGCATCTCGCTTAAAGAGTAACTCACTTAAAGAGCAGAATTTTCTCTGAATGTTCGCTTCGCTTAACAAATAAAACCAACCAAAAACTCACTTATCAAATAAATCGGGGTTCACAATCCCCCCCACAATTGGTCACTTACAGTGGTGTTTCACTTAAAGAGCAAACTCGCTTAAAGAGCAATCCTGTGGAACGCATTATGCTCTTTAAGCGAGGTACAACTGTATCGTCAGAGTTCTCTCTAATTGAAACATGTCAGGAACCAAATCTTAAGGCAGCTGCAACTTTCAAAGTCTTCCTTCCGCCAATGAGGTCACTGCCCTAAAATAAAACACAGGGACAGATATGAATACAGGCTATAGCTGACTGTATTGCTCGGTGAGTTAGGTGTCTGGCTGCAGAACCAGCAGTTGGGAATTCAGTTCCCCATTGTGTATCGCAGAAGAGCCAGCCTGTGCAGCTTTGAGCAAGATGCACAGTCCTAAGAGCTTTCTCCGGAAGAACGGATTGGTAAACCACACCTGAGTCATCACTAACTAGAAAGAGCTGGAAAGGGTTGCCGTAAGTCAGAACTGGCCTGATGGCATGTATTAATTATTAGTATTTGTCCTTCCATTGCCTGCACTTCATTCATTTATTGACATTCTGTCACCTAAATCAAGGTGATCTGGGCCTGATTCCTGCTCCCAAGGAACAGAAGCTCCCTCTATTTTTTGCCCATTTATCTCTCTTTATAAACTTAAACTTTCCCATCACAGCCCTTCCCCAGGGATTTTCCTACCCACTGGGCTGAACCAAATAGTCAATCGGGGTTACAGAAGCACTGAGCAGCTCTGTACGATTTTGTTGCTGGCCCTGTTCTTTAACTTGAAAAAAGCAACTTCCTCATCGACCAAAAAACCCAAAGTGAACAGAAGAGACAAGAATCCTGCACGCTTGCAGCTTCGCCACATTAGACATTTTCCTTCAGTGAGAAAGAGCCTATCAATTTTGCAGAGCTTTTTCAGCCCATTATCACATTACAGGTAGACAGTTGTCATAAGACATTAGGCCTAACCGGCACTGACAGCATAACTGCAGGCTAGCTCCAGGCTTGGCAGTCGGCAAAGCACCTGCAGCTCGCAGCACCATAACCACAGGGCCATAGCAGGGCAGGATCCAGTCTGTGAGTCACTGTGAAGAGTTGCCTTTAACTGAGGTAATACAAGCCGCTACTAGAATTCCCAGTAGGCAGTCAAGGTTGGAAGGAGTACCATGAATCCCCAACTCAATAATCCTACCATTGTGTGGAGAAACGATTACTTTTTTGGTCAAGAAAAGCAAAATGACAAAATAGTTTTTAAAATTTCAAAAAGGTGAAGTTCAGAGCAAAACAAGTTGGAGAGAAAAGAGGAGGGAATGTGTGAAAATACTAAAGATAAACTCTATGTAGCAAACACTTGCTATCAGTACTGAGTCTCAGAGCATATACAGGAACTCAGAATAATGCAAGCATACTATACAGGGAAGTTTGGTGGAATCTAAAAATGAGGAGCCGTGCATGCTATGGTACATGGGGCTGCAAAGGGTCAGACTCAACTGTGTGGCTGAACAACAAAAATGAAGTACCTAATCCAACACCAAGACTATTCTCAACAACTCTGTTGTTGTCAAACTTCATTAGGAAGCAGGACATAGGACAGATCACAGGCAATGGGATGTGAGGAGTGGAGATTTTGAATCTGATAAGGTGAGATCACAATTGAAGATCAGTAAAGTCCCACTATTTCTATGGGAAAAGGCCCCAAAATATGAATGGTTCGAGTGTTCACCATCTGCTATTGCAGCTATCTGGTACACTTTTTTGAAATTCCCAATGACATATATTGAACAGAGGCCTATATCTGAAGAGGGTTCAAGGAGTGGATGAAAGCATCTGAAAATCTAGAAGGTTTTGCAGATATACTAGATCCATGGTCCATATTTCAGCTATGCAAATGAAAAAGAAAGATGACTCTCAGCTGTAAGTTGTAGCCACTTTAGGAAATGGCAATAGATAGTATTTAAAAACATCACAGAGTCATAAAACCATCAGATATACTTTGATTTTGGATTCCTGCTCAGTTGGCTATCTAACCTTCCCACCATGTCCTGAAGTAATTGGTTCCACTCTTGTACTGTTCTAACCGTTAAGAGATTTTCCTGATATTTAGCCTTCTCTCCGGCTTCCTGTAACTTGAGCCAGTGTCCTGGATTCTGGGGCAATTGAAAATAGATCCTACCCCTCCTTTGTATGACAACTTTCAAATACAATGGAACCCTGCTTTACTGATGGCTTGCTTAATGGAAAATTTGTTATATGGAAGGAAATCCTGAGAAAATGGAGCCCCGCTTTCTCTCTCTCTCTCTCTCTCTCTCTCTCTCTCTCTGTGTGTGTGTGTGTTCTGATGCTTCCCACAGCAGTGGGCGGATGTTTGGAGAATTTCTGCTCCATTTTTGAATTTTTTTGTCACTTGTGGGCACCTCCAGAAGCATTTCCCGCAACCGTCCCCTCATCAGCTGTTCAGCAGGGACATTTCCTCCAATTACCAGGGCTGGCCACAAGATGGCGGTGTCCGAAATGTGCTAAATATGCATTGCAAATAAAAATAATAAGTTCCTGAGCTCAGTAAATGGAGCAGCTGGCAAATTTTTGACATGCCCATTCCAGTCCAGAAATCTTCCTTTCTGTGACTGGTCTTGCAACCAGGCATGTTATGTAACAAGGGAACTGCTGAACTGGTGGCGGGAGGTAAATTTCCCTCTCAGAGGGGGGATGGAGGAAGTCGTTAAACCAAAGGGTCGGAGAGGGAAGAAGGGGAAAGAACAAGATGAGGAGGAGAGACACACTCCATCACCGAATCTGGAGCCTCAAACGACAGCAGAGACTTCCACAGTCACGGAGCAAGGAAGCTCCCTCGATCTGGCCCAAAAAATGGAAAATATGACAACAATTCTTCAACAAATGGCCAAGAACTTGTCAGATACTCAAGTAACATTGCAGAAATTAGAAAAAGCTGTTGAGTCTAATAGTGAGGAAATGAAAAAAGATAGGGAATTGGCCAGGCTACAGTATGAAAACCTGGCTAAGACCATTACAGATGTGAAGAAAGATGTGGCAGTTAATACACAAAGGATTGATGAGATTTCAAAGACAATGGACAAAGAAGTTAAACATGCCATCATATCTGTGAATGAGTTATACATTCAAGAGCATGTCTTGGAAGACAGGATGGCGGAGCAAGAGAGAAGAATGATGATGTTGGAAGAGGGGTGGAGGAAAGCTAACATACTGATTCGTCATGTGCCGGAAAAGTCGCCAGATCAGCTGAAAGAGAGAGTTTTGGAATGGTTGAATTCACTCAAAATGGGAAAAGATTTTGGATTAGATGATATTGGTGCTGTGTACAGGGTGGGTGGAAGGAGAGATAAGAAGACACCTAGGAATGTTTTAGTTAAATTTGCAAATTGGGCTGACAAATTGAAAGTTATGTCTTTTATTAGGCAAGCTGGGTCTGGCGCCCTAAAAATAGAAGGGCTGGATGTGGAGGTCTACAATGATATTGCGCCTATGGAGAGGAAATGGAAATTTACAATGAAACCAGTAACAAGATTGTTGATGGCAAAAGGTGTCAAATATGGTTGGCGATTTCCACAACAGCTAAGATTTTTTTATGATAAAAAATGGCATGTGATAGATGTGAATACTGATGCATTGTTGTATTTGACACAAATTGGCCTGATCAAGGAAGCTGATAACGACTGGATCTTGCTGCGAACGGAGTTGTTCAAAGCGGGGGTGATGGGACCATTGGTGGGTCGGGAGGAAGAGGGTGCAGTGGGAGGAGCAGAGGTATCAGGGGCAGGCGCGGAGTAGATGGGATGCATATTCTCAGTAACCAAAGAATAAATTTAGATAGAGGCAGAGGGAGGAAGATCTTATGGGAGGAATTATATGCCATTTTTCCCCGCTCCCCCCCTCCCCTCTTTGAAGAACAAAGGTAGCATTAGAAAGGAAGATGCGGGGGGGGTCGAAGATGGGTGGAGTATAGGTAAGTTTTTCGTTTTTGTTTTTGTGTTTATCTCTTTTCCTAATTATTATTTTTTGTTTAAGGGTTCTTATACTCATGTTAGCTTATATAATGTTTTTAGTAGGGGAACAGGTTGGATATTAGTAGGGAACACGTCCGGGGGGAAAAATGAACAAAGGGGTGGAAATACATATAAATGGTTAAGTCTTTGAAATTAATAACATGGAATGTGAAGGGGACAGGGAACGCCCTGAAGAGAAATAGACTGCAAGTGTCGCTCAATAAAGATAGGGCGGATATAATTTTTCTGCAAGAGACCCATCAAAAATCAGGGGAAGTGAACAATTTGAAGGTAAGGGGAATTGAAATATATGAAAAGGCATATGGGACGTCCAAAGCCAGGGGAGTTGCAACCCTGATTTCGGAAAAATTGGGATTTACTGTGAATAAAACTATAGCGGATCCAGAAGGGAGATATTTAATAGTCATAGGAAAAATAGAAGAAGAAGAGATAACGCTGGTTAATATTTATGCCCCAAATGATAAACAGCAAGAATTTTTTGATAGAGTGGGAAAAATTTTGCAAAAGGAAGGGACTAGATGCATGGTCTTAGGAGGAGATTTTAATATGATATGCTCGGATATAGATAGTACAAGTGTAAAAAAGAGAGGTAAAAGATATATATTAGAGGAGTGGAGGAAGACCATGGGAATAAAGGATGTTTGGAGAGAGATTAAAGCCCAGGAAAGAGGATATACATATTTCTCACAGGTACATGACATGTATTCAAGGATAGATTACATATTTGTAACAGAGGATTTAGTTACATTAATAGAGGATATAAAGATTGGGACATTTAGGGAATCTGACCATGCTAAAGTCACCGTAGATATGAATTTTAAAGAAATTGAAAAAAGAGGTTATATTTGGAGATATGATGGGAAGATATACCAGGAAGAATCAATGAGAAAGCAGATTATGGAAAAATGGGATGAAAGCTGGAAATTTAATGAAAATAACGAGGTCAGCCGGGGGGGAGTCTGGGATACAATGAAGGCAATTTTTAGAGGGGAGTCGATAAAATTAGGTAGTATTAGAAAGAGACTAAATAGAAATAGAACTCAGGAGCTTGAAACTCAATTAATAAACCTACATAAGGGTTATGCAAAAAAGAAGGATCAGAAAACATTGCAGGAGATAAAAAGAATTAAGAAAGAGTTAGATGGGAAAGATATTGAGAAAATAAAGAGAGATTTGATATTTTTAAAAAGGGAATATTTCGAATTTGGTAATAAAAACTCTAAATTACTAGCGAAAGCAGCTAGAGATAAAAAGAACAAACGACAGATGGGGGTGCTGACAGATAAAAATGGGAAGAGATGTAACAAAAGCAAAGATAAAGCACTCCTAATTGAGAGCTTTTTTAAAAATTTGTATTCTAAAAAGGAGATAAATAGGAACAAATTGCGAGAACTTTTCGAGAATCAAAAATTTAAAAAAATTACAGAGGAACATAAGAATAAAATGGAGCAAGCAATATCTATAAAAGAAATTGAAGAGGCAATAAAAAAATTGAAAAGAGATAAAGCTCCTGGGGAGGATGGATTACCTGCTGAGTTTTATAAAGATTTCATGCCCTGGGTTACCCCGAGATTGCAGGACGTGTATAATGGGATTTTAGAGGGAGATGCAACTCCAAATTCCTGGAATAGGTCGATTATAGTTTTGATTCCCAAGCCTGGTAAAAATTTAGAGAATGTTGAATCGTACAGGCCAATTTCCCTGATCAATCAAGACGCGAAAATTTTCACAACAATTTTGGCAAATAGACTAAACGGATTCATAGCCAACTATATTAAGGAGGACCAAGCCGGTTTTGTTAAAAATAGGCATATGGCAGACTTAATAAGAAGAGTGATTGATATAATGGACTTAGCAGAAAAAAGAAAGGAAAAAATGGGTTTTTTAGCATTAGATATTTTCAAAGCTTTTGACTCTTTACAATGGGACACGATCCACGAGATGATTAAAAATTATGGATTTGGAATAAAATTTCAAGGAGTTATTGGAAGGCTATATGAACAAGGGACAGCAAGAATTAGATTCAACGAAAATTATACAAAGGATATTAGATTAGAGGCGGGAACGAGACAGGGCTGTCCACTGTCACCATTGTTGTTTATTATGGCTATGGAACTACTGGCAAATATGATTCGTCAAGATAAGGAAATAATAGGCAGTGAAGGAACTAAAGTAAGCCTTTATGCAGATGACACACTGATAATGGCAAAGCACCCAACAAAAAGTTTGGCTAGAATAAATAAACATCTGGAAGATTTTGAGGAAGTAACGGGACTGAAAGTTAATTGGAATAAAACAGAAATGATTTTAGTAAATGGAAATAAAGAAGATGAAGAGATAATAAAAAAGAATTACAATGTGCAGATTACACAAGAAATGAGATATTTGGGAGTGATAATATCACGCACAACGGGAAAACTAAAAGAACTGAACTATGGCAGACAAAAGAAGGAATTGGAGAAGAAAATTGCACAATATAATAAATTAAATCTGTCATGGTTTGGTAGGATTGCTATGTGTAAAATGATGTTGATACCAAAATTGAATTTCTTGTTTGATGTTTTGCCATTAGGACATACTGATAAGGAGCTAAAAGTGTATCAAAACATGATCAATAGGTACTGTAACGGGAACCGAGGAGCAAGAATAGTTAAATCATTGTGGTATGCCCCACAAAAAGAGGGCGGATTGGGAATTCCAGATGTTAGTAAATATTATAGGGCCTTTCAAATAAGAAACATCATAAAGATCTTAATTAGACAAGAAATAATATGGGAAAAAATTGAAAGGAAAGGTCTTATGAGGATGGGGAACGCACAACTTTTAGGGGGAGGAAAGGAAAGAGGGGAGAGGAAATTACAGGGACTGATGCTAAAAGCAACATTAGATACATGGAACAAAGTGAGAAAAGAGCATGCTTTAGGGATTTCACCAATACTAGAGGTGGAAGACTTTCAGGACTTTCCAATTAAAATGGATAAAAGGATCAGGGATATATTGGCAGAAAAGAAGATAAAATTACTAAAAGATTGGGTCAATATTTGCAGAGATCAGGAGAGAAGGGAGGAGTTGTACACACAATTACGGTTGGACTGGTTCAAGATCCTCCAGATAAACAACTGGAACAAAAAGTTTTTAAGGGAAAATGGTTTAAATAGAGAATGCACAGAACTTGAGATACTTCTGGGCAAAGTTAGAAATGAAGAATTGGGAGTCAAAGGAGTAGTTAGTAAAATTTATAAGATCTTGAATAAAAGTCAAAAAATACAAGATGTGTTAAGACAAAGTTGGGAACAAGATTTAGATATAAATATAACAGCAGCAAAATGGAAAAAGATGTGGGAAAGAAGGATAATGAAGACAATGTCGGTTAGAATTAAAGAGCATAACTATAAAATGATATGGAAATGGTATAGGACCCCAGTCAGCCTGCATCGAATGTATAGTAACCTGAGTGATAATTGTTGGAGGTGTAAAAAAGTAAAGGGAACATACGAACACATGTGGTACAGCTGTGATGTATTAAAAACTTTTTGGGGAAAAATCGAAAAAGAAATAGGGAAAATACTAAGTATGCAGGTAAGACTGGGGTCAGATACAATCTTGCTAACCGACATAGAAGATTTTGATATGAAAAAGGATAACAAAGAACTTTTGGCTGCAATGTTGACTGTCGCGAGACAATGTATAGGAAAAAATTGGAAAAGTAATGAACAGGCAACTATTCAAGATTGGTATAAGCAAATGTGGGACTTGGCCTTAAATGAAAAACTTACATGGGATTTAAATTGTAGGAAAGGAAAAGTGCAAAATAATAATTTCTGGAGGATTTGGGAACCTTTTGTAGACTATACTTTGGAAAAAAAAAAGGGCATACTCCCTGCACAAGATCAGTATGACTTTTGGAAACATTGATGGTATAGATCCCCCCTGGACATTATATATAGCACAAGGGTGATGTTAATGGTGTTGTAGAATATAAAGTGGAGAAGAATTAATCTAAAAAAAAAGAAAAAAAAAAAGACTACTTTTAGGCAACAGAATGCTAGCCACAATGCTACAGAGACTCAGTGGAAACAACTCTTAGAAAACTCTGCTAAGGAAAACAATGCTTTCTTTTTCGGCTTTAGGAATACAGTGCTGTATAGGAAAAGTGCTAAACTATTCCACGGCCACTTTTGATACTGCAAACTTTACAAATCCCTCAACATCTGATGGGGTAAAAAAGAAAGAGGAGAAGGAGAACCTTTATAAAGTTGACTGTGAATGTGTTTGAAGAAAATACTATCTATCCATCTAAGTTGTGGAAGAGGAGGCGTCCAAACCTTAATTCAACAGCAGCTTTAAAGAAAAAGTCCATTATGTCCATTGCAATAATTGCCATCTGAATCTATTGTTTGCAAATGCTGTGGATGGAATGATGTAAATCTATTCAAGGTATATTTGCATCAAAATGGTAGGCTTCAAGAGGTTTTTTTAATCATGGGGGAAATGGCAAGGGAGTAGGAATGTCAAATTTTGTCTAACTTTTGGGATATAATTGGTCAGTTCTTTTGAAAATTACCAGAACTGTATCAACTAATTGTTCAAACAACACTGATTTGTTTGAAAGAGAAAGTTGAAGCTTAAATGGAAATGATGTTAACCAAAGAGAATGCTATTTATTGTGATGACAAAGCTTGAACTCTGTTTTTGCTTAGTCTTCATAACCAACATTCTTGAGCTTTTGGGAGATCTTGCAATCCCAAGAAACAGGACTGAACAACTGTATAGATACTATCAGTTGATTAGTACAAATGGATAAATAACTTCAGAGTGACAGTTTCCAAGAATATCAGAGAATAAACAAAACAAAGTACAATCAAAAATGCTGTAGCACTTTAAAGATTAACAGTTATATTTTAATGTAAGCTTTCGTGGATCAAGTCCACTTCATCAGACATGGGAGTGAGACTTCATGGCATTGATTTATATACATCAGATACAGAGACACAGAGTGATTGGTCAGCATAACAAATAAATATGCAAATCAATATGGCTTTTTGCCAACAGAGTTATGTCTCCAGACGGAGTTGCTGCCCTTTAGGAAAGGAGTGAAGACCTGGCTGGTGGGGCAAGTGTGGGGAGTGGGCCAGATGGCCAACTTGGTCACCTGGCTCTTTTAAATATTCCACCTCTCTCCTCGGTGTTTTTAACTTGAATTTTTAATTTTTATGTATGTGTTTTAATTGTTTTTAGTTGTAAAGCCGCCCTGAGTCTTCGAAGGAGGGTGGGGTACAAATGAAATAAAATAAATAAATAAAAATAAATATGCAAAATATATAGCAGCATATAACAATCTGTGTATCAGATTTGATAATGTCACAGAAACCTTGGCTAATATTAAAACCTTTGCAATGGATATCCAAAGATAGATGTATTTTTTTTCTGTTGTCTCTCTCTGGATCCTAGTCTTGTAATTTCTCTTTTCCAGAATCGCAACTTTCAGGTCTTGGATAGAATGTCCAGGTAGACTGAAATGGTTTGAAGTAGGTTTCTCTGTGTTGCCATTCCAGATGTCTGATTTAGGTCCAACCGAGTAGGGTGGTATAAAAATTGGAATAAATAAATAAATAAATAAATTAACTATTTTGCGCAAAGATTGTCCTATATAGAGTGCAGGGCATTTTTGGCAAGAGATGCCATAAATCACATTGGCAGAAAAACAAGTAAAACTGCCTTTAATGTTGTGTGTGGCGCTGTTGGGTCGAGTAATATTGTTTCCAGAATGGATGTCAAAGCTAACATCTGGGTTTGCAGCAGAATTTAGTTCCCATCTCTGTTTCACTTTTGTGTAGTCTGTTATGTGTCAATAGTTGTTTGAGATTGGAAGGTTGTTTATAAGCAAGTAGAGGTTTTGTTTATCCTCTGATATGCCTGAAATACAGACTAACATAGCTACTAGTTTCCAAGAAGTTCTTCAATATGCAAGAGCCAACAATAAAAAATTGGGGGGGGAACCCTCCGATTGAAGAAAACCTAATGTTTTTATGCATTTACGAGTCATTGAAAGATTATGCAGCTGATTGATTCAAATTTTAACTCAAAATACTGACCCACAGATGGCTGTGCTCCAGGCAAGAGTCTTTTCAGCAGTCTATCTGCAAAGGCTAACTTTCTTGGCAATTTTTTTGGGAAAAAACATTTAGGTTTCTCTTTTTCTAAAAAAAAATTGGCCACACATTTTGTTACAATTATGATTCATAAGGAGCTAGATGGCTTTGCTAGCTCAAAATTAAAGTCACCAATTGATGTCATTAAGATGATATGTCCATCAGTTTGAGAAAAATTGCTGGCAATTTAGAAACCAGGATACTTAAGAGACCGCGTCGCCCCAAGAACATCTGTCCATCCCACCACAGTGGACTGGAGAGGCTCTCTTGTGGTTCCATCTGCTAAAGGGGCACATCTCTCAAGCACAAGGAAGAGGGCCTTCTCTCTTTTTTTAAACCAGGGGGCTCAAACCATGGCCCGTGGACCAGATGTGACCCCTGATGCCAATTCATCTGGCCCGCAATACCCTTGTGGCTCCTGGAAGTGGAACTAAAATGTGCCTGTACGGTGTCACTCTCCAGCCGGCCCCCACACTTCTGGAAAACCCCTGGAAACCAAAATCAAAACAACCGAGGCGGACTGGATGGCTAATTAGAACAGAGATAGAACTCTCCGCTGCTTATCAGCTCTTAAGGGGTTTTAATTGGGTAGCGTGTTCAAAGATTTGTGTGAGTGAAAGGCAGCTCTTACCCTTTTTAGTCCAATGAAGACACGTTGTTCAGAAAAATGATGAAGATTTATTGATCAGGTTCATAAACAGTGATGGGATGACACCGGTTCTGACCGGATCCACAGAACCGTTTTAAGGATTTCCGGAGGGCTCTCCATGGGGGTAATACCGTTTTTGAGGCGTCCGGGTCGGACGCCTCACCGGGAGGAAAATTAAAAAAAAAATTGGAGCAAAAATGGCTCCAATTTAGTGCGCATGCGCAGAAACTCAATCTGACACATGCGCACTAAATTGGAGCCATTTTTTTCTCCGATTTAAAAAAAATTGGATCCGGCCGCCCCTGACTGGAGCCTCCTGTGGAGCCGCTTGCCGCCACTTGCTGCTGCCTGGTGCTTCTATCGCCACTGCCACCTCCTGCCATCGCTGCTGCCGTTGCTGTCCCCATCGCCGCCGGAACCGAGGAGGAGGCGGGGCGCTCCATGTTGGCTCCAATTTTTAAAAAACCGGACCCGGAGCCACTGCCTGCTGCTACTGTCGCCGCTGCTGCCGCCTCCCGCCATCGCCATCGCCGCCGTTGCCGCCGTCGCCCCAGGCCAGCGGAGCGCGCCTCCTCCTCCTCCGGTTCCAGCAGCGACGGCGGCAACGAAGAAGACGGGCTTTTTGGCGTCACGTGTGAAGCGTCACTTCTAAAACCAAGCCACAGATCTCCGCTGCCAGATGGAAAGGCTGCCCCCCGATCCCTTCCCAGACCCCCCGTGAGGTTTATGGATGTAAAAGGGGAAACAACGGGAGGCAAGGAGAGGAAAGGGAACCCCCCCCGGGGGGGAGAGAAAGAGAAAACCGCATCTCCACCTCTTCCGTGCGAGTCCCGCGGCGGCGGCAGGACCTGTTCGCCCCCGAAAGGGATGGGAGCCGATCAACGGGCAAGGCGGGGAAGAGAAAGCTCCGGAACGAAAAGGAAGGAGGGAAAAAGCAAATGCATCTACCCGGATCAATTACAGAAACGCTCCCGGCACTCCAGTCCCCTCCCTCTCCTCCTTCCACCCCCCCGGCGATGGCGATGGCGGGAGGCGGCAGCAGCGGCGACAGTAGCAGCAGGCAGTGGCTCCGGGTCCGGTTTTTTAAAAATTGGAGCCAACATGGAGCGCCCCGCCTCCTCCTCGGTTCCGGCGGCGATGGGGCGTGCCTTGCCGTGTTTCCCCGGGCCATGGGGGTCGTCGGCCCCAAGAAGGGTAAGTGAGGGTTTTGTGTTTGGGGTGGGTGGGTGGTTTATGGTGTTTTGGGTGGGTGGGTGTACTTTTATTTAATTTTAATTTTATTTATTTATTTATTTTATTTCTTTAAGTTATTTACGGGTCTGTGTGCATGTTTATTTTTTTTATTATTTTTTTTATTTTTGGCCTTGCCCACAACGTCATGACGTCATGACGTTGGCTCCGCCCATGACGTCATGACGTCATGACATTGGCCACGCCCATGACGTCCATGACGTCATGGCGTGGTAGTAGAATTTTTGACATCCCATCACTGTTCATAAAGCATAAAAGTCAGTAGCACAGGTCAGTCCAATAAAGTCCACAGGCAAATCTAGGTAACCATTTTTAAGGAGCAAAAATGCATAGCTCCTAGGCTAAAGATTGCTAGTCCATAGAGAACCAGAAACAAAAGCTCTCTAATCAAAAACAGGTCTTAATCCATGAAGAAACAGAGACGAACTCCTTCTTCTCTCCAAAAATTGAGAATCTGCAGTCAGGTGGGACAGCTTAGCCAATCAAGTAACAGTGAAAACTTTCTCAAAACAACAGTACATTGTTTATACACGTGCACACAGGATGCACTGGGGCTAGCCATAACATGGCTCTTGGCTAGCTTACAAAAGATAAGAAATACTGAAAACATGGTTGAAAAACATGCTGTTACACAGCCTTGAGGCTCAGAGAGAGAAAAATGGATTTTTCTGAGGCCTATTTGAAAATTGGCAATTTCAAGCCTTAGGAAATAGGTTCATTTCCTGACATACGGGCACAGTTTACTTCCGCTTCCGGGAGCAACGAGGGCACTATGGGCCAGATGAATTGGTGTTGGGGGCCAGATCTGGTCTACAAGCCATAGTTTGGCACCCCTAAGTTATAGCTTGTATTATTTCCCCTTATTCAAAATTTCTCTAATCTTTTAAAGCAACATTTTCCATTAAAACATGTCTTCTAGGGTTATGCCCTGAATAAAATTCTTATAAAGCAGTTACACTAATGATAATAATGAATGTTTATTAATTTATTAGTCTTACAACCGTATCAATAACATAGCAGAAGAATTAAAATCCGTGCAATACAATGGAGTGCAGTGAAATACAATAAAAATACAATAAAATACAATATGTACATACCTGAGCTACTTTTAAAAGGAATGTAAACTGGAAAAGGTGCCTTAATACAATTAATAATTGCATATCCATAGCCAGATGATAAGACATGTTGGACATCAACCAAATATTGCAGTTCATTATTAATTTCCATTAAAATCAAATAGTCATTATCAAATTAATTGCACCAAATGGTCCTAACCAGATCCTAAGTATATTCATCCAGGAGTAAGTGTAATTTAGTTTGATGGGGTGTATTTTCAAAACAGTGGCCGATAATTCAACGAGCAAACTTTCTCAATCTGGTGTGTACTTTCTGCTCCATCTGCCTACCAGCTGTTAATAATATTGAGGAGTCAGCAACATCCAATTCCCTGATATTTCAGGGTCAAAGCATAAGACAGTAGGGTGGGTCTTTATGATATCAGAAAGATAGGCTCACGTGATATCACAAAAGTAGGACAGAAGAAAGAATCACATGGAACTGAACTACTTCTGGCCCAGTTGATTGTGGATATTTGTGTGAGATAAACTTGGGTACATGAGCCCTGAATCTGGGTAGAATCCAACTAACTAAGTAATATAGGAGTCCAAAGGGCAAAAGGTGTCCAGAGCTACACTTGTTGCATCCACACCTCCAGTGTAGATCAATGAGAAATTTAACCATACGAGTCACTTTAATGAGCCTCTACTATTTTTTCCATTAGTTTGGTTTTTAAAGTCTTTGTCTATTTAAAAGACTTTTCAGGAAGCTGTCTGCTCCATTCATTAACATGATAGCAGGTGAACTTCTAAAATGCTAAACAAAAGGAACAGGACAAATGTCTGCTTTAAATTTTAAACGGAGCAGAATGACATGAAGTTATGAACAACAATGCTTTTAAAGGTATGCCTCACCACAGGTTGTACTGGGTACTGAATTTCATCTGACATTTCTGCAGGCAGACTGGATCACCAGTAGCTATTATTCCACATATTCTCCACGCTCACAAGAAGTGAAAAGTCTGGAGGCCCCACACTCCCAGGTGGAGTTTATTTTTGATAATTAATCGAACTTTGGGTACTCGTTTGTTTTTGCAACTGTAGCTTTATTTTCAAGGAGTTCATAGGAGCTCTCTGCCTATTCTTTAAGCTACATTTTAAAGGTTTTTAGTCCTTTCTGGCTTTGTTCCTTTAATACAGGGGTTCTCCACCTACAGCCGGTTGCCCTCGCTCCTGCCGCCACCAGAAGCTGTGCCATGCCTGGTTCCTTTTTAATGCAAACAACATTTCAAAACTGTTTACTTTAAAAAGGAACCACACATGGCACAACTTCCAGTGGCGGCGGGCGCAAGGGTGGCAAGCCACATAGGGAGAAGAACCATTGGGCTCCTGCCCTTGTCTCACACACACCCGCCAGGACTTCAGCCCCAAGGATAACCTCCAGTCCCACAAGGAAGGGCTAACCTCATTAAAAAGCTCCACCCACCCTTTCCCCGAGCAAGCAATTAATCTCATTAATGTCAGGAAGGGAGGGGGGGTCTGAAGCCTCCATTGATGATTGGCACCTCCCTCCCTCCTTCCAGGGAGAAACAAAATGACCACCCCTTTGAAACTGTTGGGACAAAATGGCCACCCCCATCCTGCAGGCAGGAAAAAATGGCCATCCGGTCTGATTAGCTGTCTGAGGGAGCTTTAATATAATTAAATATTGCCTTGCTAGCGAAGTATCTTTGAGTACTAATACTAATAAACAATAATCATGGTTGTTTATTAATAATTGTTAAACACATAATAATGCTAAGAGTCTATAGGATTATTGCCCAGAATTCTATTAACATAACGTTCAGTGGTGAATTGCAACAAGAGGAAGTGTTGGCATAGGCATTTCCAGTAATACAGTACAATACCCTGGATAACGTTATGACTTGGTTCCACAAGTCATGTCGTTATCCGGTTTTTAGTGTTGTCCAATGCATGCATCGAACAACGCTAAAAATAAATGCCCTGACATCAGGGACAAACTGCGTTGTTTGTCCCTGAAGGCAAACTGACCCTAGGCTGGGTCAGCTTGACTTCGGGGGCAAACCGCGTGGTTTGTCCCTGAAGTCATTCACAGCTGGGCTGCACGAGGCTTCTTCTGAACCCCATCTGGGCTGGGCCTCTTTCCCCCACACTACTAGACCCTTAGCAAGCTCTAAGGGTCCAGTAGGGTGGGGGGGAAAGGGACCCGCTCGCACGTGTTGTAGCGCGCCAGCGGGTGCGTCTTCTCCACCTGCTACTGGACCCTTCTCGCGCGCCTCTCACCTGGATCTTATCGGGCTCTTAGCGGCTCGCTAAGAGCCCAGTAAGGTCCAGGTGAGAGGCACCTTCTTGCGCGCGAGAAGGCACCTCTTTCCCAGACATCACCGGGCTCTTAGGTAGCCGCTAAGAGCCTGGTGAAGTCTGGGTGAGAGGTGCCTTCTCACGCACAGTGAAGTAGGGTCAGGGGAAAGGCGCACGCTTGCCTTTCCCCTGACCCTAGTTCAGTCACAGCAATCCCTCGCTGCGGGGGAGGGGGTTGATTGGACCCAATCCACAACCCCCATAGCAGTCCATCGCTGGGGTGTGTGTGGATTGGGTAGATGTTCTACCCAATACACCCCCACACACACACGATTGCATCGGACAACACTAAAAAAAAAAAGTTATCCGATGCAAGTTTTTTTCAAAAAACTTGCATCGTTATCCGATTCTAGCGTTATCCGATGCAATCGTTATCCGGGGTATTACTGTACACCAATCACATGACCCAGTGTGCAACACTAAATGCCTGTTCTGGCTTTCTAGATCTAGCATGTGCCAATTCACCACTGAAAGTTACCCTCCTGGTATTATGTCAACAGAAATATACAATAAGATTCCAACAATAAGATTGTTCTTGTTGCAGGAACTGGTCTCAGATTCCACCCCCAGGAGCTGACTCACCATACAGGAGTCTACCCAGTCATTACGTAATATGAACACGAACATCTTTGTTATCAACCCATGTAATTCACAGCTGTCTTGCTGCAGTAGGGGCTTGAGGAATCTCCCACCAAGTTCCATTCCCAAAGCATCACTGTGGCACCAGAGAGAGAGAGACAGAGAGAGACTAAGAAAGGAATTCCTTTGAGAGTGATGCTTTGAGATACATAGTAATCTTCTTTGTCGCTGTTATGACCCATCAACTTGGTTTCGTCTCCTTTTTGACCTTCTGAATAAATGATGTCCAATAGGCTCCATCGTTAAAACCCCTGCTTAAGTCTTGCAAGTCAATCCTTCTTGTAGTCCTGTGGACTGGAAGCAGCTAATTGCAAATAACAAAATTATCTTTTTTTTTCTTTCCCCAGTAAAAAGATACCAATTTATATTACCATCGCCACCTAGAGTCAGGTTCACCTGATTGGGGTGGGATAATAAATCTAAATAAATAAATAAATAAATAAATAAACTTGATCAAATATAATCTTTGAGCTTTCTAGTCATTCTACTTTACTCTTTTTTTTCAGCACAGCTGTAACTTTTTAAAACAACTTTTATATTTATGGAGGATATGACCTCACCAAATGGGAGAGAAGGAATATCGCATGGTCCAAGGGGACGTTAGTTCAGCATCTCAGACTGCCACATTCAGATTGCTCTTCAAAACCAGCTAAAAGTGACTGTTTTTGGTTACTTTTGACACACAGAAAATTAAATAATAATATTTTGATCTTATAAATATAATGGTAACTAATTACTTTGGGGTACATTTAAATAATAATAGTATCTATTATTTTTAAAAAAGGAAATTGATCCAAGACAGACAATGGGGGGGGGGCAATGGCTTATGGGAGAGGACCTGTATTTAAAATCTGCCTCTATTTTGGGATAAGTTTGTAAGAGTTCAAGACTTCAACTCCTGTGACATCACTAATGGGAAAAGGTTGCTGATAGCAGTAATAGAGTTAGTTTACTGTTGCTGTTGTAATGGTCTTTGACTGGCAACAAGGAAGTAAGGATTCTAGTCCTTAGCCAGCAGTTAATCTCAGTATGGCCACCCCATTATTCTCAAATATATTCGCCCCCTCCCTATTGCCCCCCCCCCCGGCAGCTTTTCTGGACTCATTTGCTCCACGTTTACATTGCAAATGTTGTTCTACAAAGAGACCACCAACAAGAAATGTCAGTGCTGGTTGAGAGCTTGGGATTGGAGGTATTTAGATAGAACAATAATTGCCTGGGGATGTGGCAAACTAAAGACTGTGTTTAAATGTCCCAAATTCCTGGGGAAGCTAATAATTGCAACCTCTGCCTCAATAAAATGCACAAATAATGTTACTGAAATCTTTCCAATCATGAGGTATTATTTTGGGTTTAAAAACAGATGCAGCACTTGGTATTTAGAAGGAAGACGTCTGGGCGGGTCCTACCTCTATTTCAAGAGAGGACAAAAACACTGGAAATTTGGTTAAGTTCCTCTCTCTTTTTATAGCCTTTTTATTGCAGGGTTATTACAGTCTTAATATGGCTCTCTGGTTTGCCCCCTAATCAGCTAATACATTTCAGTTTCTAATCAAACTTTGCTGAGATGAAGTGAATTAAAATGTACAAGATCAAGAGGAATATAGTCAGTGGTGGGCTCAAAAAAAATTTACTACCACACTGTGGGCGTGGCATGGTGGGCGTGGCCAGGGGGAAAACCCTGTGTTGCACCTGAATTAGGACTACTTTATTTCAGAACTTGGATGGGCAGAGGGGCCAGCCAGAATTTCTGCTCCCGGTTTTGGCGAACCGGTGTGAACCTGCTGGTGCCCACCACTGAATATAGCTATTTGTGAGTTTTGGTGTTCCCATGCTAGAATTTGGTTCTTTGCTTGTAAAATATTCTTTCCATGATACTTACCAAGCAGAAACATGCGCCGAGGAATGATGGTAAAACTAGGTTCAATATTAGAAATTTCCTTCCAAAGATGTTGGCGTTTTCCCTTCCTTCTGAGAGAGTAAAGGGTAGCTCCCCAGTTTGTCAGTGAATCGCGAGAGTATCAAGTGATACTTTGGATCTGTGAATCAGAATGTTTGACAATATGACGTGGAAACTTGCAAGTATAAAAGCAAAGCTCCAATTTATTTTGTAGAGAAATATTTATAGAGGTTTGGCAGAAATATACAATGTCTTGTTCATTTGGGTGGGCAGGGGATTCTCTGTGAGGAGTCATGGAAGGTGTGATCCTAATCTGAATCTGGGCAGGAGGTGGAGGTACCAGGTATCCTGCAAAACTCCCATGAAATGTACACTAATACATGGAGTGGTGTGGAGGGTCTGCAAAACCAGACAAAAATGTTTGCCTACGGAAGCCGAGAGCAGAAAACATTGTTGGCCCTCTGACTTGAATTCATGACTGTTCCATACCAAGCCCTAAAGACACTCGTCTCCAGTGGTGTTCCAGCCAAAATTGTTCCTCATGCATTCTGATAGAAACAGAATGTTTGGCACTTTATAAGATGCCTTTCAATCTCTTTGACCTCTGCAGGGCCATAGCCAGGATTCTAGATGGGGGGGGGGAGGATTTTCAGGGGGGGGGCAACAATGTCATGCGCACACACATATATAACATTGGCATCCCAGCGTGGGTTGGGGGGTGGGCTTTTTTTGGGGGGGGCGACCCCCCCTCTGGCTATGGCCCTGGAACTCCATGATATGTCTGCCTTTATTATTGTGTATAAACCTATCCCTAGAAAATTGTGACATCTGAGTCCAAAACAGAATTGATTTCTCTGTTAGCTTCTGCAGAACTATAGTATGGATTTACAGCGGTATCCATGAAAACAAAGCACAATCCAGTGAGAGCTTAAACTGCTGTGTGGCCTCCTGCTCATCAGCTTTAAAGTGACTGCTAAGACTTATTTAACAGGAAATGGGAACAACTCTGAAATATATAAATTTACAGCCATGCTCTAAGACAATGATGGTGAAGCTTGGCACTCCAGGTGTTCTTGGACTTCAATTACCAGAAGGCCAACCTTGCACTCCTGATGATCAGGGCTTCTGGGAACCGAAGTTCAAGAACAGCTGGAGTGCCAGGGTTTGCCACTGCTCTAAGACATACATTCTAAGGGATGTGGAATGCAAGGGCAGCTTGTTGGTCCATGAAGGCCAAGATCCAAATTCCATATCAGGTAGATCACTTTTAGTAGGCCAAATTTGTGAAGGGAAGAAGGGAAGGGGAAGGAGGGAAAACAGATGAGATTATGAAGTCTTTATTATGTTCTCAGCAAGGAGAAAGCAGATAGTCGCATGCAGTTCTCTCAAATGACCTATTGCTACTGAAGAACCGCAGCAGGAATTAGCTACTTTTCTGGTTGCAAAGAAAGAACTGTGAATTTATAACCACCCCCATCCCCACCCCCACACCCCCACACACTGTAAAAATAAAGCCTTAATGTGAAAGTTGACTTGTCTCTGTCCTGTTCAAATGCTCAGGGCTCCTTGCTAGTCAGAGATCACAAATCTGGAGATACTGCATGGAAGTAAGAGGGAGGGGAGAAGGCAAGAAGTCAGTTGGAACATTAAAGGATACATCTCACAACTAATCAACTAGTCAAGTCCTCAAGGTCTCTCAGACTCCAAGAGTTCCACAAGTTTATAAGATAGGGTAATCTAGTCTTACACACTGAGCCAAAGTTATCACTTCAGGACAAATCTGACCCATGAAGCACAATCTGTTAAGAAACTGAACAGGACCTGTTGGAAAGAATACCTGATGCTCAATAGCTTAGTACTGCATGCTCATTAATATGTAAGGAAGCGAGTGGACTCAAACATCCTTATCCTTAAAGGAGGCTTTCTACTGTATGTAAACAATATAATTACAGCTTTTGCTTCTTGAAGCAAAGAACAAGATGTGTAAAACACTCTCTCTCTCTCTCTCTCTCTCTCTCTCTCTCACACACACACACACACACACACACACATCCATTCACAGAAGCCAGCTAGATTGGGTATTGAACTTCACTAGCAAAGAGGAAAACTTCTTCTACTCAATTCCACTCGAAGACAGCAAGCTAGCATGAAAAAATGCAGGGCAAAAAGCTTGGTGCACATCATTCTGTCCTCCTGCACCGTGTCATCCCTACTGGCACATTCTGCTTGAGGCAGCTGTCTTCCTCTGCCAAACGGTAGGGCCAGCTTGGCCCCATACAGTGAAGCCTCACTTAAAGAGTAATTCGCTTAAAGAGAATAATTTTCTCTGAATGTTCGCTTCGCTTAACAAATAAAACCAACCCAAAACTCGCTTAACAACTAAAGCAGGGTTTGCAATCCCCACACACACACCAGAAGTCACAATTGCTCACTTTCAATGGTGTTTCGCTTAAAGAGCAAACTCGCTTAAAGAGCAATCTGTGGAACGCATTATGCTCTTTAAGTGAGGCACCACTGTACACCACTCAGCTCTTGACCTGCTGACCTGCAGACCTTCCAGTTGTCAAGTGCAGCACCTTAATAAGTAAGCCATCACAGTCCCTGGAGAGGTATAAACAACCCAGAAATACCCTGTTCAGGAGAGCTTGTTAAGATATTGTGTTTCATGGGTCAGATTTCTCCTGATGTGATAACTGTGGCTCAGTGTGTAAGACTAGCTTGCCTACCTTATAAACTTGTATGTATCACCAAAGGTTTATTGGCCAAATTACAGCTTCATTCTTTTTTCTCTTGGCTAACTCACTTGTATTGTCTCAGTACAAGACCATTTGGCATGTGTGTTTCATAAACTCCAGCACAAACAAACTGTTGATAGTAAAGAACTGATAATGGCCTGCTTTGAAGGGAAGAGAATATGGGGGAAACTTTACACCTTGTCTCCATTTCCTCCACTTAATTGTTAATGTGTACTTTCACAGTGCAATACATTTTATTTATCCACGGAATATTATTGCCTCCGAATCAACTTTGTTGTGGGTGAGGTATCAGTTAATCATAAACTAAGTGGAAAAGGAACATTTTTAAAAGAATAGGGAAGTGACTTGCTTCTTGGGAGGGAAAAGCCCTGGTTTTCAGATGGAAGGGTGGCAAATAATATTTGCATATATTCTTCCTCCCCTCTGAGTCAGGCAGGAATTGCTGCATTTAAACTTCATAAGATATTTTAAAACCTGAGATGTGTTCCCTTAGTGAGCCCAATGCCACTGGGGAAATGCTACTGAGATTAAAAGAACTTGGATCAAACTGTAGAATGTATTTCCCTCCTTAATTAGCAGAATTTAAAGTTTAAAAACAACAACAACAACAGCAAGACAGCAGCAGAGAAAGCATAAAAGAGAGAGCAACAAGTTCTCAGAAAGCATCCTCTTTCACTAACTGGCAGTTATGATAGTGAAGGAGAAGTGAGTCTTAAAGCAACTGAAGTAGAAAGAAAGAAACATTTTTACTGACAACTATAATAAGTAGTTAGAAGGACAGGGATAAAAGTAATCTTGGCTGGCAGTGATGGGATGGAACAGGTTCTCACCAGTTATCCAGAACCGGTAGTAACTTTTCCCAGTGTCCCGGAGAACCGGTAGCAGCTTTTTTTTTTTTTTTTTTTTTTGGGGGGGGGGCACCACCTTCAGGGCTTACCTTTTCACTGGTTCCCCCACTGCGCATGTGTGCCAAGCACTTGGTGTGCATGCACGCCTACAGTGCTTGGCATGTATGCACGGCCTCCTTGCTGTTCTCCCAAGTGGGGAGGAAGAAGAGAAGCTGCTAGCCTGAAGCTCCCCAGGGTAAATGACTCACCTTTGGATGTGGGGTGTCTGTGTGTATTTTAAGGTGTATTTAATACCTTTATCTATATTGACGTACTACTGCAGTAGCTCAAGTCACTAAAACGCTGACTAGGAGGTGGTAGGTCAGCAGTTCGATTCCTGAGTACTGCAGAACGGAATGAGCTCCCGTCTCTGTCCCAGCTCCT
Source organism: Furcifer pardalis (assembly GCA_030440675.1). Taxonomy (NCBI): domain Eukaryota; kingdom Metazoa; phylum Chordata; class Lepidosauria; order Squamata; family Chamaeleonidae; genus Furcifer; species Furcifer pardalis. The sequence goes on from CP126894.1 coordinate 162,903,114, forward strand.
GCCAACCTAGCAGTTTGAAAGCAAGACATTGCAAGTAGATAAATAGGGACCACTTCGGTGGGAAGGTAAACAGCATTCCATGCGGTCCAGTGTCTAGTCATGCCTGCCACATGACCATGGAAACGTCTGCAGAAGCAGACAGCGCTGGCTCTTCAGCTTAGAAACAGAGATGAGCACTGACCCCTAGAGTCGAATACAACTGGCTTTCGAGCAAGGGAAACCTTTACCTTTACCTTACCACAGTTCCTAAAAAGGCCTGGCATCCTGGCTTGGGGTTTTTAAGCAAATCTTGGAGTTACCTTGTCAATAAGCTACACCTGTGCTGTTCCAACTGGAGAACCCTTAAGGAGGTACAGCTGTTTTACATTTACATTAAGGCATATTATCCTAGAGAACTGGTTAGGCAAAGGCTTAGTACCTAACTTCTTTAACTGTTGAAAAGTTGAAAAGTGCCAAAATGAAGCCATTTTGTGATGTGTTCATTGTGTAGTTCTTTCCATCTGACCTAGTGTGAGAAAGATTAGCCAGAATAAGCTTTAAGCTTTGATTTAAAAGCTCTGGTTGATTTGTGTTTGGGGTGGGTGGGTGTATTTTTTATTTATTTATTTATTTATTTACGGATTTGTGTTGTGGGTGGGTGGGTGGGTGGGTTGAGGGGTGTGTGTGCGTGCGCGCTTATTTTTATTTTATTATTATTATTTTGTATTTTTTTTTCTTTGGCCCCGTCCATGACATCATGATGTTAGCTCCGTCCACACTATGATGACGTCACAGTGGGGTAGGAAATTTTTTGACATCCGACCACTGTTGGCTGGCCAAGATTCATCTCAACTATGAATTATCAAAGAACAATGGTAGCAAAAACAGGCCATAAGAGGAGGTGCAGAACCCCAGGGCTTGCCTTAAATGCTGGACATTGGGGAAAGGACTCTGTTAATTGGCTGTGAAATCCCTCCTCCCCACTCATATCCATTATTAGAAAAGCATGAGAAATTGTTAAGTTTTTCAACGCAAAGTTCTGCTCACTTCTTCAAGTACTGCACTGAAATCTAGCTTGCACGATTCTAAACAATCAGACTCTACAAAGAAATATCTTTCTGGTAGGTGAAACCCCCTATACCAGTGATGGCAAACCTTGGCACTCCAGGTGTTCTGGAATTTCAATTCCCAGAAGCCCCGATCAGCAGGAGTGCTGACTTGGGCTTCTGGTAATTGAAGTCCAAGAACACCTGGAGTGCCAAGGTTCGCCATCACTGCCCTATACAATTTTCCATTAATTCTCTCTTTAAATTTGAACAGCACCACAGACTAGTGAGAAAAACTCAAAAGCAAGACAAAACAAAGAGGATAATTCTGGAAAAAACATGATTGAGGTAATAAAAAAACCCCAATTAAAATAAAATAAGAATTTATATTCATCACCAATGGCTCATTAGACTGGGGTCACCTGAACTTGGTAGAACGAAGTTGGATTTACTGACTCAGGAAAGCCAATAACCAATTAACTGAATGGATTTGAATTCCAAAGACACTCAGTTTATTAAATATCAAAGAGGAATGGGTCAATTTCTTAATACGCTCCCTAATATTTTCTTTGCCTTGTCTCTTTTTTATTGTTATTACTTCTACACCTGCACCAATTTGTTTAGCCTGGAATATTACAGAATCTAGAACAAAAAGGCCTTAATCTGGGATTGAGTCATTTTGACCAAACACTTTTAGTATCAGAGACTAAGGCAAGGGGTGGGGATTAAATTTGATACTGGCCTCTGCATCTATCTGACACAAAAGTCTACTTTGCTAACTGCTGCTAATTGTACAGAGTGTACCAAAATTAGCTGGCCTTTGAAAGGCTTTGTGGCTGAAATCCAGTAGTAGATCACAATGAGAACCAATTTATTTATTTATTTAGTAGAATTTGGAGAGGAATTGACTTACCAAACCCCAATTAACTCAATGAATCTACTCTTGTTGCAATTTATGACTTCATTTCAACCTATGCGCATGTTTGCATATACTGTACAGTACATGTGTGAAGAAAGGCGGTTTAAATAAATAAATCTGGACCGAAGTATGCTTGTACATAATTGGAAACCTGGATTTTTTAAGTTTTCTAATAATATGGAGGAGTCCTACAGGCAGAGATTGCTGCCTGCTTCAGATTTCATTATTCACATGTGAGAGCCATATTGAAAGAGGCGGAGATAGTTTGTTAGTTGGGACTAACTCTTTTAATGACTGTCTCAGTAGAACTTATATTGCACAAGTAGCAAAGATGATTTGGACCTCTCACTCTCCAACCACACCGACTGGGTCCGGCCCTTCAGAAATGAGGAAAGCCAGGACAGCACAGTACCCTGGATCCCCACTCCTCGGAGCCATTCCAGAAGGATACCGTGGTGTGGTTGGAGAGTGAGAGGTCCAGCCTAGGCCCCTCCAATATGAGGTGCCTCAGGGCTCGATGCTCTCACCTCTCCTGTGTAATATGTACATGAAGCCACTGTGAGATATCATCCGTTCCCACAGGGCAAAGTATCATCAATATGCAGATGATACTAAGCTATACATCTCAGCTCGTGGTGATTGAAGCAATGCAGTGGAAGTCCTATCCAGGTATCTGGAGGCTGTAAAGGTCTGGATGGGGGACAACGGGCTACAACTGAATCCTGGCAAGGCTGAGTGGCTGTGGGTCAGGGCCCCCACGTTATCCCGGGAGCTACCATCTTTGGAGATGGATGGGGCTCTTTTGCTGCTTACAGACCCGGTGCATAATTTGGGGGTCCTCCTGGACTCACGACTCCTGCTCAATGAGCAGGTGGCAGTCATGGCTAGGAGAGCTTTTGCACAACTTTGTGTCATTCGCCAATTACGCCCATTCCTGGACCAGGACTCCTTGCTTATGGTCACACACGCTCTGGTCGCCTCCAGACTGGATTATTGTAATGCGCTCTACATGGGGCTGCCCTTGATGACTATTTGGAGGCTGTAGCTGGTTCAAAATGTAGCTGCCCATGTAGTGATGGAATGCAGGCATTATGCCCATGCCTCACCCCTGCTACAGAAGTTGCCTAGGTTGCCAGTGTGTCTCCGGGTGCAATTCAATGTGCTGGCAATTAAAGCCTTACATGGTAGTGGGCCAGGATACTTAAGGGACCGCATCACCTCAAGGACATCTGCCCATCCCACTAGAGCAGACCGGAGGGACTTTTTAGAAATATCATCTGCTAGAGAGGCAAGCCTAGAAGAAGAGCCTTTTCGGTATCCGCTCCGGCCCTCCTATGGAACCTTCTCCCAGTTGAACTGCGTCTCCAGACAGAGCCTGCTACCATTCAGGAAAGAGCTGAAAACCTGGCTGGCAGGGCAGGTGTGGCTGGAGAGGGAGCAAACACACACACACTGGTTCGTTTAGAGGAGGATCACTCATGATTTTAATACTTTTAAACTAGATTTTTAATTGGTGTGGGTGGGAGGTAGTTTTTCAGTGTTTTTAGGCATTTTAAGGGTCTCTATAGTTTAAACGGTGGGGATTTTATTTATGCTGCCCAGAGTTGCAAGTCAATTGGAGCGGCTATACAAATTGAATAAATAAATAAATAAATATTGTACAAACTGTATTGCAGGCTTTCAGGCTTTACACCACAAATTAGGTTGGGAGTGAAAGTTGTTCACCAGCCTTCCAGAAAAAATAGCTGGTGCCAGTAATTAAGCAGGACTCGAGAATGTTGTTTTTTAAAAAAATACACCTCTGTTGCATAGAGGCACACGGAATGTGTCAGCCTGCAGCCTGCCATGTAGCATGATTGTCCTACAGGTTGCACCCTTTTTAATTGACAGCTTTCGTGGCCCTTGTTTGGTCTGCAGTCTGCATTTAGAGGAAAGCTAGTGTTTCAACAGCCCCTGTGCTATTCATTGCAGCCTCACTGAGCCTTGTTGCCAAGGGACTTCCTGCTTTCCCTTCGTTGTGTTTTAAGGTTTTCTAAGAAATCTAATGCAAGTGTATCGCACTGTATTGCATTATGTGTCTTGATGAGCTGTATATTTAATTTAATTTAATTTAATTTAATTTAATTTTCATACTTATCTGCCGCCCAATCAGGGAACCCAACTCAGGGCGGCTTACAAATAATTACCGTATATGCCAGCGTATAAGACGACTGGGCGTATAAGACGACCCCCAACATTTCCACTCAAAATATAGAGTTTGTTATATACTCGCCGTATAAGCCCCCCCCCCAATAAATGCAGACCACAAGTATCTATGGAAGAATATTGAAAATATTTGCCCTTTTCCCTTCAAATTAATAAGCAGCCAGGAATCCATGCTTGTAATGATTACTATAAACACCACCTTCATCTAGCAATTTTGTAAATCGAGAGATGTGCTTCCTAACAGCCATTTGTCAACTTCTCCAATCTTTTTTTTTTTTTTGGGGGGGGGGGATAGTCTGTTGTGGTGGTGGTTATTCAAGGAGCTCTCACTTGTGGTTAAATTTTTTTTTGGGGGGGGAGGGGGGGTTCCAAAGGTAGAGGACAAGTGTTTACTGTGCCTTGTGAACAGAGGGCTCTGTTCTCATCAGGATCCAATTAGACCAGGAGTTCTCAACCTTTTGAAGCCGGGGGCCGGATTACACTCTCTCAGACAGCTTCGGGGGTCAGACAGCCATTTTGCCCTTCCTCCACCACATGGCACTTCTTGGTGTGGTGGAGGCAGTGGAGGGAGGGGGCACATGAAATGGTGTTGTGGGCCACATTCAGCCTGTGGGCCACGGGTTGAGAATTTCTGAATTAGACCATGTTAGAGATCCTTACCTGACAAACTCACTGGTGCTCTGGCTAAAGAGTGAGAGTGTCGATGCAAGCCCATGGCATTGGATAGAGGCCCATCTTTCTGTCCTGCTCAAGTGGGGACTGCTGGTGAACGACAACACACTGTGTGAATGTGGAGCGATACCTAATCTGGCTCATTTGGTGGTCCACCGATTATTACAAGAAACATGTGCCAAGGAAGATTTCGTTTTGGCCAACAACAAAGCCAAGAAGGTGGCTTCATTTTGGCAGTTCAGAGTTTGATGTGGACACGAAAGGGGAGGAAAATCCCCTCTCCAGCTGCCTTGTAAAGACGTGCAGAGAAGCTCAAAGACCAGGCCAAACAATGTTGAAAGAAGGACAAGGTGGGCACTGAATGGAAAAGTGGACCAACATACAGATATCCTGGTAATTGCAAATACAGTAACAGGGAGAAGGTCAATCTTTAGGGCTCATGTTCCATTTTGCATCACACTTTCATAACTCTTGCTTTCTTCAGTTTTTCAGCACCTGGTTTTTGACTGACTTTGGATACAGTCATGTGTTGTTGTTTTTAATTAATGCATTAAAATGTCAACACTGCTATGTGTTTTCTAGTCTAAATGGAGATGAATGGGGTGTTTTTTAAAGGAAGATTATTATGTTTACGTTCAACTAAAATGTTGATAGATTTTAACATTTAATAAGCTGATGCCAGAGGTCCCAAAGTTATCAATCCACAGTGTTTCTGTTTATTCCTCTTCATATTTACATAACTAATAACAAATTGTAAGGGTGTTTTTAAGGCAGTATGTTCACAACCATAATTAACAAAAAACAGTTTTGTGTTTATTTTTTACACTCACATTCAATTTAAAATGGAAATACATATGTCTCCAAGACTCAAACATGTTTGACAAGAGACAACAGCAGCAGGTAAAGTGTGGTGAAATAGAAGCATTAATAAAAATATTTCTGCCATAGTAGCCTACCAAATGATCATTTCTGAGGATTTGCAAGAAGTATCCATATGTTTTTTCAGAGTGCTTCCTCCTTTCCAGTAAAACTCTTAAAAGAGTGTTGGAGGCATATATATAGAACCAATTGAAAGCAAGTGTTTCTTTGAGTTGCTTGTTACTTACAAGCAGGTCAAATTTCCAGTGGCTTGTCAGTCCTCTAAGAGGCCTTCAAAATTTCATAATACTGTACAGTACTTGAAAACAGTAGAGCCAATACATTACCTCCACCTTGTTCAGTATATTTCTAAACATAGCAGCCTTTTTTTCCTTCAAATTGTAAGTTTCTGATTGATAAAGGTTGAGTGCCTGTTGCTGTATTGCAAACGGAAAGAGTCTGCTCGAAAACTTACAGAAATAATAAATAATAATAAGAGTTTGTTCTTCTCAAGCCTTATCCACTCTATATATTTTCAAAATACGATTTCAATCTGGTTCAACATGTGTTTGTGCTGCTTGAATCTTTGTGGCCACTTCAAGTGTAATAATGAGCTTTCATGGATTGTAAACCATTCCTGAGATGCAAGAAGTACACTATGTGGGCCAGCGTTTATACCGACAGTGTTGTACACAGTTATCCAAGCGAACATGAGACAGTAGTATAAGTACAAGTAATTAACTTGATAGTGAATATTCAGTATGTTGGTTACATAAAAATCCTGGCACATGGAAGAGTATTTAGTTGATACAGATTATCTAATAGCTGATAGTCAATGGTTAAATTATGCTGAATTATTCTCAGAAAGAAGAAATTGTGCTTAGCTGTATATAAGAATGTAGAGCAGAGGTTCCCACACCTAATCATCTCTAAAATCCTGATCCTCCCCTTGCCCCCGGTGACATACAATTCTTATTATTCAAACAGTGAACTCCTATTCACATGGAGGAAGACTAAAAGGCCATTAACTTGGTCTAAGCAAGCTTCCAATGCCCCCCCCCAAAAAAATCAAAATGCCCCCTTATGGGTCATGTGCCCCATGTTGGGAACCACGGATGTAGAGAAAGCCATTTTGGTTGGTTAGTTGGATGGAACAAAGCATCTCAGGATTTTTAAAAATTGTTTGAGGGACGCTGTTGATCATTGAATATATACTTAGAAGGGTGACTAACAAACAGAGGTTTTAAGCAAAATATTTTGGCTACTGCCTTTTTCAGTTGCTCTGGTAATGTATGTCATTTATATAATTAGCTCTGGTCTTTGTTTTAAGCTTCTTGGTGTATGCTGGAATTTATGGATATGACATACAGTTGTACCTCGCTAAAGAGCATAATGCGTTCCACAGGATTGTTCTTTAAGCAAGTTTGCTCTTTAAGCGAAACACCACTGTAAGTGACCAATTGTGGGGGGGATTGTGAACCCCAATTTATTTGTTAAGCAAGTTTTTGGTTGGTTTTATTTGTTAAGCGAAGTGAACATTCAGATAAAATTCTGCTCTTTAAGCGAAGCGCTCTTTATGCGAGGTTTGACTGTACAGTCCTTCTGCTGTTTCCCAGTAAAATCTTACAATGAGTTTGTTTGCTTGCTTGCTTGCCATTTTTCTTCCAGAAGTGGGACCCACGATATGGATTACAACAGAGTTTATAAAACAATAGAAAGTTACAGATTCATTAAGTGATTGAAATGCAATTAAAATGGAAACATTCTAGAATATCTTGATTAACATACTGATACTGATTTCATTTTAAAAACAAACAGATCACCTAACATTGTGTGTTCAGCTATTAATTGCCAAAGGCCTAAACAAAAAGTGCTTTGCCTCTTGGTGGAAGAATAACTGGAAGGGGGGCAAACCTAGTAGTCACTCTTGGCAGATTGTCCCACAACCTAGGAGCCCTCTGAGAAGGAGCCCTCTCCATCCTAGCCACTTGCAGAACAGCAAGGGGCTTGGGAGAATGAAATATAAACACTACTTCAGAGCATCTTGGACTTTCTTGGACTCCTTGTTCATTAATGGTGAGGTAATGGGATACACAGAAAGAGACTCCTCGGAGATTGTGCTGTTTTTCAACCACAAACGAGCATAACCTAGGTAACAGCAACATTATTTTTCCAGCTAATCTTTCTCACACTAGGTCAAGCAAAAGGAAATATGGAATGAATTCACCAAAAGGTGGCTTTATTTTGGCAGTTTAAAGGCTGACCTAGACACCAAAGAAGAAGCTATTTTTAAAAAAATTGCTCTCTTGAAAGTTAAAAAAAAATCTCATGCAAGATTCGTAATCATCAGTCTCAGACATATTACACACATTTTCACAAGCATTGTGCACACTTTCTATAAAAGTTTCTTGCATGGACTGTCAAACATAGTAGCATTAGTGGAGTTGTTTGTACTTTCTGATCAGTCAGCCTGTCCTTTGGCACATGCTCTCCATACATGTGCTTTGCACAGAGGGGAAAGTTTTGTGCTGAGACATTTTGGACAAAATATATACAGAAAACATGACAGCTAAAAAGGCTTACTTTTGTGCTATTGATGAGACAAGAATTCTCAGATGATTCGAAAACCCTCCCCAGGCTTGTCTTGCTGGGTTGAGATGGCCTTTCTTGGCCAAAATCAAAGTGGTGGAAATATTTTGCCCCACATCCCTAATAGTAGCCTGGGTTTTCTGTGCTGGCCTAGTAAGAGAAATAAAACTCTCTCACGTTGTATCTGAACTCCTTACACATTAGGGAGGGTGCCGGGTGTGGAACCCTACTATTGATATCCCATCCTGGTACCTCTTTGCTCCCCTGGAACTGAGAACATTACCTCTTCCCAAGAATGGTGCTGGCTAGGACAAACCATGATTTGCTTACAATTTGCTTAGTTCTTACGTATTTGATTGGAGAATGTCTGTGGCAGGGAGGCTGATGTTTAATGGAGGTACTGAATCTGCTCTAGGTTGCAGTCTTTACAAGATGTATCAAAGTTCCTGAACCTTAGGGGCAAATTTCAGCATTTTGGATAGCCCCGTTAAAGTAAGATCAGGCATCACCAAAGCAAAATAGAATACAGTAATACTTCAGATAACGTTTACCTCGGATAACACTAAAATTGCATAACGTTAAGTAATCTGGGGCGGAGAATTGGATTGAATAGCGTTAAGGTCCTATGGGATGGATCGGATAACAACCGCTAAAGCCTGTGCGGTTACAATGTATCTCTATGGAGCTTTAACGTTATCCGATCCATCCCATAGGATTTTAACATGGATCGGATAACACTAAAAATCAGATAACACCAAGACTTGTGGAACCAGGTCGTAGCGTTATCCGAGGTATTACTGTACCTGTACTTCCCTGTGGCTTCACCCTCCTCTTACATTTACTTTTTTGCTACCATTTCATGTTCATTGTCATGTTCAGTGAGTACTCTACTTAGGTCCCTGCCTCATTTTCTCATGTGCAGGTGCCAAGAAAGCTATTATCCATCCTCTCTTTGTGCATCTGATTTTTTTTTCTTGCCTAAATGGAGAACTTTGCATTTTCCCTGTTGAAATTAATTGCACAGTTTTTGGTCCAGACGTCCAATATGTTAAGCCCACCTTCAATCCTGATTCTGTCTTCTGAAGCAACTCCTCCCAGTTTGGTGTCACCTGCAGACTCAATGAGCATCTCTACACTTCTGTCCAGGTCATGTATGTTAAACATAGCAGGTCTAGGTTGGAATGATGCAGCACACCATTTGCCACTTGACTCAAGGATGACAAGGAACCACTGATAAGAAACCATTTGTGTACATCCTGTTCAGCCAGTTCCAAATCCACTAACAGAAACATTATCTGTTTTATTGGTTTGGCCACCATATTATTGTTAGGGATTTCAACGAAAGCTCTTTTCTGAAATCAAGAAACACTACGTACTTCCAAAGCACTGCTTTATCTGCCACATTTTTGACACTGTCCAAACAAAGCAAAGCAACTGCAAAATGTAAGATTGAGAAACTTACTCTAAAATGACTTGTTTTTGAGAAAGCTATGCTGGGTCTTAGGAATCACAATGTTCTTTTTTTAAAAAAAAAAAAATACACACAGAACAACTGTTTAGGGATCTATGTACCTGTCCTTGTATTAATGTCAGGCTGTCTGATGTCCTCAGGTGCTAATTATTTTTAGTTTAGTTTAGTTTAGTCTATGATGTATTTGGTGGTGGTGGGTTTTGATTTGTTGTGGGTATTTTTGTTATTTGTTTTCTGTTTGTTCACTGCCCAGAGTGGGATATGCTGGAGTTGGGCGGTATAGATATTCAATAAATTAAATAAAATAAAATAAGGCTGATTGGCTGCTAGTTCCTTATAGCCTCTTTCCCCTCTCCTTCCACAGTCTTTACAGACATCAGTGAATTCCCCAAGATTAATATAGACAAAGACTCAAGTTATATCAACAGGTTCCTTTAGGACAGTTGGATGCTGGTGTTGCAGTCATGGGTTCGTTTAAAGTAGCTACGAACCCCTATACTACTTTTACTTATCTCTGGCAGCAACTCACTCTTTGCTACCTTTATTCTGCACTAGGTTGAACACTTTTCCTTTCGTAAAAAAACAGAGATAAAACAGGTGTTCAGCACTTCTGTTTTCTCTCTGTCATTTTTTTAGCATTTCCCCATTATCTTCATGCAGTAAGCATACCTTTTTTTGTTCTTTTTCTTCCTCTTAGCATAGCTGAAAACCCCAATGATTTTTAACCTCTCTTGCAATTATAAATTTACCCTGAGCTTTAGTTGTCCTGATCTTCAACTACCAAATTTGATTCCCAAGTGGTATCAAGGTAGCTGATGTCTCCCATTACTATTTTGTGTGTGTGCAAAAAAAGTTTTATTTTTCCAATCAAACAGCAATATCCATATTTATACCTTTAACAACAGTAGACACGGAAAATTGCTACAACAGAGACACTCCTATTCTTCTCTCATTTAACACACAAAAAACAACGAAGAAGATAAAATAAATATGATAAGAAAAGGGAAAAAGAAAACTATTTAGATTTTTCAAATACTGAATGATGATGAGTTAAACACACCCATGTTAAATTTTAGATTAGACAAAATCCAAGAAAATTACAATAAACACAGATGCTAGCAGTTTGAGCCAAACCCTTTCTATGCTATTTTCTAACATGTTTTGTATTTATTTAGTTGTGTGCTTGTAGAGCGCAAAGCTTTGGCTTTTGGTTTATATAATGGTTGGTTATATAGTATGGCATGGGTGAGCTTCATGCTTTAAACGAGGCAATCTCAATCAACTCTAAGATGTGCCGCTAAAGGTGATAATTTGTTGTTGTTGTTCTTGTTGTTGTGGGCTTCTTGGTATTTGCTGCCAAATGGGCCTTAATATGCCCACTTCAACTACCTATACTTCCTCCAATAAAACTTCCTCCTCATGCTGATGGAAACATAAAACTGTTTCTGTAGAACTAAAATGCCTGCCATGCACACAAACCCAGTTGTTCCTATCCATTCTTATTTTTTTTTTATTTATTTATTTATTATTATACTTGATACCCCGCCCCAATCGGGAGGACCCGACTCTGAGCGGCTTACATGAGACTAAAAATAAGAATAAAAACATAAGACAATCTACATCAATAAAAACATCAGGTTAAAAAGTCATCAAAACTTAATCACAAAAATTAAAACAATACACAGTCCCACTACCAGACCCAAGGTGGCAGTCCATCAGATAAGCCACCTGGTAAGTGAACTCGCATTCCCAGGTTCTTCTATTCTGTCCCCACATATGCCAGTCTTATGTGATTTAAGCTTAAGCAATAGGGCAATAAAGCCCTGAACATCAAAACTACTAGTTACTCTCTGACTGGCAGACCCTCTATTGTCAACTAGTTTTCATAGTCACTAGCAGACCTCCTTTTGTGACTAAGATCTGCTGGCAGAAGAGGGTCAAAGAGGGTAGATAGCAGGTAGGACAAAGCAGAAGGCATGTTAAGCCAGACATAAACCTCCTACGGCCTGGGCACACAAGCACAATACTGGCACAAAGGGCAAAAGTAGACATGAACAATCCCCAACATCCCTAGACTGGGAGGATTTAGCACAGTTTATAATAGCCTAGTATCAGCTCAGCTGGCTCATGGCCATTTCCCTCAGCCTACTTTTTAATTAATTCATGAATATGTTCTTCTGAATAAATTTGTTCCAAAATATCTTCCCAATATGGCAAACTACTTTTTAAACATCTGAAACTTGAGAAGTAGCTTGTGGAGTGACATGGGGTGATGGAGAATAGTCCTTAGAAGGACAATGGAAGGCCCACTGGGCCCTTAACAAGCCCTTTAATGCAGGGGTGCCAAAACTACAGCCCACGGCACATTATGCACACCCACATTATGTGCACGTGCATGCGTGTTTTACTTCCACTTCCAGGTGGGAGGAGCCACGTGACCGGCATGCTCAACCACATGACCGACCCATGGCCTGAAAAGTGTGGGCAACCCTGCTTTAATATATACAAATAGGGCCTAAACTACATTTCCACAGTAAGAATTATATTTGTTTTTGACATTTTATGTATCATGTACAGTCAAAAAGTGAAAGAAAACTGAGGTACAGTAATACCCCGGATAACGATTACACCAGATAACACTAAAACCGCATAACAATGACAAATTTGGGGGGAAGATTTGCACCGGAGAACGTTCTTTCTAGCGTTATCCGATGTATCGTAATAAAGGAGGCCAAAGCTCCTCTCCCTGCCACTTCCCTCCTTCCTCCCCCCCCCCACCCCCAGCAATGGGGTGCCGTACTGCCGAGAGAATCCAGCCCAGCCCTGGCCCTGCTTACCTTCAAGCCACCACAGCTGCTGCTCCCACCAGGTTCCCCAGGCAGCCCTTTGCACTGGAACTCATGTCTGGCCCAGGGAAGGGTAGCGTTCACGAGCCTCGCCCCTGTGGAGTCAGCCTAGCTGCAATTTGCTCCGACTGAGCCAGGCTTGACCAGGCGATTGCAGAGCACAGAGCTATGCCTCATGGCAGGCAGAGGCAGCCGAGCGCCGATCCAAGAGATCAGAAAATGGAGAGGAACGGTTGCCAAGGCAGCAAGAGATGCATGCATCGGATAAGGCTGAAAATAGCATAATGTTAAGACTTGTGGAACCAAGTCTTAACGTTATCCGATGTATTACTGTACAGTAATACCTCGGATAACATTTACCTCGGATAACACTAAAATCACATAACGTTAAGTAATCTGGGGAGGAGAATTGGATCGAATAACGTTAAGGTCCTATGGGATGGATCGGATAACAACCGCTAGAGCCTGTGAGGTTACAATGTATCTCTATGGAGCTTTAACGTTATCCGATTCATCCCATAGGATTTTAACATGGATCAGATAACACTAAAAATCGGATAACACCAAGACTTGTGGAACCAAATTTTAGCATTATCCGAGGTTTTACTGTATATGAAAAAGACATCACAAAGTAACTCATTTACTGAATGTGTTTTATTTCAACAACCAAAAAATTCTAACAGACTAACAATGCACATAAGTTAAAATTTAATTATCACTTAGTGATAACAAAGATTGAGTTGATTTACATGGAAAAAGAACATTTACAATATGTTAATCCTCATTCACATTGTTGATACTTCAATAACACAATTTTTTTTAAAGTTTTCTCTTATTTCACAAAAAAAGGCGGAAAATTGTGCTTTGTTAAGAGGCACTACAAGAAAAATTCTTTTTCCAAATAGATATTATATGATGAATATTGAATAAATAGACATATATGCATTGTAATTCGCGAACGTCTGGCAAGACCACAGGCGAAAATGCCCACAGATTCACTTAGAAGAACCACTGCAAAACTGGCAGTGAAAATTAAACAAACAAAGAAAGAAAGGCAAGACCCAGCATTGGAAAAAAAACCTACTAATTTTTTTGGTTGAAGTGTTTAAGAAAAAAAAAATGCTGATGCCATCAAAGAGATGAATATCTTTATGAAAGTTTGACCAATATTACATATATATAGTGATTTCAGCAAGAGAGTTTCAGGGAAGGAGTTGAAATGAGTGACTTGGAAGAGAACATAAAGCAGCGGCTACTGAATTTTTGATTAAAGCTGCAGCATACTACAGAAGTCAAAGACGAAGAGTTTAAATCAAGCCAAAGTTGCTTTTCAAGGATATATGGAGTGGATACAGATACACTGTGGATATCAAATATATTGATTCTGGAAAGGTCCCTTTAAAAACTTCAGAGGTTACTGAGCAGCTAGAATTAGCTGGTATTGCAATAACGCCTGCTTTTTATACCTTTCATATATATAAATAGTATTAACAATTATATATTACAATGCCTGTGCAACAAACATAAAACAGCTTTCCAAGTGATATTGCATGAGGTCTTTGTTAAAAGTTATGTAGCACATTTCAAAAGGAAGCCTCACACTGACATTAAAAGTCCACAAATCAACCCACACATATTAGGAAGTCAAAATATCCCACCTTTATGCAGAGGAGGAAGAGCAATGACACTTGTGTCTTTGCAAAAACCACAGCTTCAAAAACCTGTTGGAAACTATAGTAGATTGCAGCTTTAATGCTTGTTAACTATTGAAGAGTCAGTCGGCATATGTTCTGCTTTATGTAATGGGGCTGCTACGTTGGGTCACTGGGAGAAGCTTTCGCTCTATGACAAGGAAGTGACTTACACAGAAGTTGCTTGACTTTACTGTCACTGCCTGGAACTGCAGCAAGTTTAGGAAATGTGTTCAAATCTGCACGCACTACATAAACACTGTATCTTGGGAGACTACTGAATGCAAAATATTTCGTCTCACTGAGATAATGAGCCTTAAACAGAAGACTCCAACTATAGCAGGGGGGGGAAATATAGAAGGAAATTCAGCACTGGACTGGAGTCAGACCCTCTGATTTAGAACTAGTTAAATCAGTTATACAGAATCATAGCTGTGATTCAGTTTTATGATTTCATTTGTGAAAAACATAACTGGGAAGCCACTTCAACATATATAACGAGTATTTCCCTAAACATTAATGAGGGACAAATCAACAAGAACTGTAGCTGCACATGCCATGTTTGAAGTTAATGTAAGTTGCACAGCAACAGTGTAGATGGTTTGCACCTTCAAAACTATCACCATTATAAACTGTGGCTGTGTGTAAAAATCCACACACTATCTCAGAAAAGCGATTTTTCATGAAGACCTTACAAAGAGACACGCTCACTGTGCACTGAATTTTCACTGAGAGGTCCATGGAAATCCATCACTACAGAAATGACAGGGGGGAAACCATGCTTCGTGATTTGAAATGTGCCTTATATACTACCTTTTTGTAAGTTACTTGATTTGGGATTTTTAAAAAAGGATCCCTGGTTTTGTTCCCCAATTTGTCTCTGTTTCCTGTTCTTTTGGCAGTGTTGAATTAGGTTTTTTTTTTAAAAATGCATACCTCAAAAATTGCCCATCACGCTGCCAAAGTGGAAGCCATAATAATAATTAAAAAGTCAGGGATAAACACAGAAAATAAATAGATATTCCAAAACAGTAACCACACCCTGAGAGCAGGCCAAAGCAACTCATTGTGAAGTGGTTTCTTAATACATAAACAAGACTCATCTTTTAATGAGCTCATTTCACAGTCTGTATTTTCAAATTGTAAAGTTATGTTCCCATGCAAATTTCACACACACACACACATATATATTTATTTTGATGTAAATATATATACACACACACATTCACACGGATGCTGTTATCACTTCCTTCACTGATTTCATAGGACTGTTTCTTCCTGTAACTTGCGAGAGGCTCCTTTCATAAGTGCAAGGTTAACGATGATGTAATCCTACATGAATTACAACTAACATTATCTCAGTTGAACATAAAAAGTGTAACACTCAAGTGCCTGTTACAAAGGAATGTCTGATTGGGCTATGCAAAACAATTGTTCAATTTGCACATACTTTATGCGCACCCCACATTTTTTTTAAAAAAAGAAGAAGATTGGGAGAGAAAAAAAGAGAGATCTAGGATCAATGTATTGCTTTCACCAGTGATGTTTTCACATTATCGCTGGTCAGTTTCTGAAGTCGTTGCCTTGCTTTTTTCCGGGTTCTCGTCTTCTGCTTCCACCACTTTGTACATTTCCTCAGAGCCCTCCTCACTGTCATTTTCCTCTGACTCAGTCAGCAGCTCCTCATCTTTGTACTCAGCGACATCCACCACAGTCCCCAAGTGCTCTTTTAGTTTCCCATGATGCTTTACGTGATAACGCTGGTTCTGGAAGAATTTGATAATGGTGTGCTTAGGTAGATCCAACTGAGCAGATAAAGTGTGGATGGCCTCTTGATCTGGATAGAGGCCAACATCGTGGATAAAACTTTGAAGGATGCCTAAAGCCTCTAAAGAAATCTTAGTGCGGGATCTTGTTTTTTTGGCGCACGCATCCTCTGCGGGGGGTGGTGGGACCTCTTCTCTCGGAGGTGAACTTTCCTTGGCTGGCTGTGACTGCTGTCTGTGGAGTACCTGAAACATTCAAAGGGTAGACAAATTTAGGATAATTCTGATCTAATGACTAGACTCTAACGAATCCTTCAGTAAAATTAATACTGTAGCATTTTCCATGCTAGCCAAATTTTTGGAACATGAAGAAAATTCCTAAATCTGTATTATGTAAAAATTAAACCTTCCTTTCCATATCATCTTCTTCTGGACACTGCAAGCATACTAAAGAAACATAAATCATGGATACAACAAAAGTCATGCAATTTTTCATGTACTCCTCTGGTCTTCAAGTCTTCTTTGCATAGAAAATCATCAGGCATATTTTCTTCTATTAGATGCAACAATTTGATACAAAGGATATTTCTCCAAGTAAGAAGGCGTGTTTCTCTGCTCTGTCTAGTAAATAAAATGATTGTCCCTGGAAAGCTTTAAAAATATATTTAAGTATAGATTTTTATAGCTGGCTGAATAGCTTGATGAATTAGGTATCTGGCTGTGGAGCAAAAGGTTGGGAGTACAAATGCCCACTGTGCATCTCAGAAGAGCCAGCCAGTGTGGACCTGGACACGTTGTACCAGAAGAAAGGATCGTCAAATCACTTATGAGTATTCTTGACCTTTAAAAAGCCTAAAAAGAGTGGCCATAAGTCAGACTTAACTTGGCAGCACATAGTGAATCATTAGACTTCTATTATATCTAGACACCACACATTAAAATTTACCATTGCTACGTTTTTCCAAGTAATGGTACAAGATTTGTGGCAGATTACTTTCAATTGCTGAATTTTTCTTCTTGCAAATAGGTTTATGTCATGCCTAGTTAAGGTCTAACAAAGGAAACAATTGTATGAATTAACACTAGAAGACCTGTGATGATTCAGAGCATAGCCTTATTGAGTAAACATGCTATTCTTTCAGCAGCTATCTCAATGTCTATGTCCTACCTCTCATGGTCATTATAACTAGCATTATAGACTTTTCAGTTTTGATACATATTAATCCCAGTACTAATTGTACTACCGTATCAACGGCTCCACTGTTTGTCAGGTATATAATAAAACAGCAAGATTTACAATAAGGTCATGGACTTATTGTACAGTTTTATTCTTCAATGAAATAATACCCTAATTAAGCTTGTTTCAAGAACTTTACTTGCTTAGTGTGGTTTTCAAGAAGAAGGCATGTTTTAGTTGTCAAAATAGACAATATAGGAATTTTGAGTGTTTGTGTCACATGTTGCATTAAGTTTCAGACTATATGGGCTGAAATCCAGTTACATAAAGTTAAGTCAAATAAGACTGATGATGTCCTGTAGCCCCCAAAGTTTTCCTCTGGACCAAAATGAACATAAAGGGGCCTAAGGACAAGAAAATTAATTTTGCAAAGACTCTGAAACCAAGAACCAAAAACTGGTGCTGTAAAACACGGCTCAGTCCTGCATCTAGTAGTGTCTACTAATAAGCTTTCAAAAGTTAATTACCAATTAGATAATTTTGAGAAGAGGCCTGGGTCTTGATACTAAAGTTTAGAAATCTCTTTACTTATTTTTCAAATAAATTCTCCTAGTCTCATAACACAAATGTGACCTTTTTAAGTAACTTCAGCTCTCTGCTTTCACTCTGCTCTTTACTCCTCCATTACTAGAAATAACTCTTCCATACAATTTTGACCATCTGGAATTGACTTCCTATTTCTTCCCCAAGTAATTTCTCATCTCCTTACAAATCTGAACTGAAACACGTTTTGTTTCCTAGCCACAGGTCTCAAAAATTTTGCTTCTTTATTGCCTGCCCATTTTAATGTTAGAAAGGCAGTAATATATTCACCTCTTTGTTTAAAAAAAAAACCACCTGAAATTCAGGATTGTTTTATTTTTTAAAAAATCAACTTTTCACAGGTATTAATTTTCACTTTTCTAAGGTATAAGCCAATTCAGAGATAAAACATACAGATACCTAATATGATGAAAGTTGACTGTAAAAAGATAAGTGACTCTCACTAAATTGTACAACATTGCAATATGTTTTGAAGACCACAATCCAATCCAGCTGGGAACCATGTGTAAAAAATAATAGTACATGCCTGCAGGCAAGGAAGTATGATATGGAATGATTAAGTTTAGAAAAATATATAATGTAGTATATCATTATTGGAATGATCTGTATTACTTGTAATGAGGTAAGGCAGTGGTTTCAAGTTTTTCTTTTTCCTAGGAACCACATAGTTCTAGATGAAGAGCCCACTGACGTTCCTCTCCTTCAAAGTGAACAAAATCCAGTGAAGAGTATCCTAGGTCCTATACAATGAAGAGTATCCTAGGTCCTATACACAGCTCTTGAATTACTGGGATTTGTGGCTTTTTTTCATTTACATTTATACAAAGCAAAATAATTTTCAACAAAAAAAAGACACTGCAGTTCTAAATGAAGCAAAATAACAATAGGTATGCATTCCTTTGATTGTGCAAAATCTGTCAGATAGCTCATTTTAGCTGGGTTGCCTTTGTGAAAAAATCAGTCTTACTTAATTTATTTCTCCCAATCAACTAGAAACAAAAAACACAACTCTACTTCATTTGCACTGACAGTCTTCAACATCAATTGTTTCCTCGGCATGGCTAACTTGTTTTCTTTCTGAAGCAGACTTGCTACTGCCACCATTTTCAACAACAAGTTTTGAATTTATCTTGGATCTTTCTGGCCAATTGTCATATCTTTTGTAATATTCAGTTCTTAAAATTTAAAAAAAACTCCCCAGATTATGGGTAGGCAGATATTTGCTTCTGAATCCAAGATTCAAAATGCCTGAATATTCTTGCACAATATTATGCCTGTGTTGTCAGAACTGAAAAGAATTTTTTTTTTTGTTCAGTCGCACAGTCGATTCCGACCCTTTGGATGACTCCATGGACCACTGTCCTCCGGACCACTGTCCGCCAGGCACTTCTGTCCTCCACCATCCCCCTCAACTCGCTCAGCTCTGTGCCCATTGTCTCCACAATACCATCTAGCCATCTCATCTTGGGCCGTCCCCTTCTTCTTTTGCCCTCGACCCTTCCAAGCATCAAGGCTCTCTCAAGCGAATCCTCTCTTCTCATTTGATGTCCAAAGTGCTTTAGCTTCATCTTACTATTTGACCTTCTAAAGAGCAGTCAGGGTTGATTTCTTCTAAGACCGACCTATTTGTTCTCCTTGCGGTCCAGGGGACTCTCAAAACTCTCCTCCAACACCACATCTCAACTTTCCAAAAAATCTTCAGGATTTTTCACCTATGTATTTCTACAGAATTTTTCACTCCATGGGAGACATGAGTTGTTTTAAATCATGCAAGTACCCTGTTAAGTTCTGGTGTGACAGGAAATTGGTTGCTGTGACATGAAATAGATTTGCTGAAGAGGGAGTTGAAGTTGCACTTAGAATTTTCTCCCCATAATTTCTGCAGTAACTTTTCTCATATTGTACTAGCCCAGCGTTTCTCAGTCATTGGTTTTAGGACTTCAATTCCCAGAAACGTAAGTCAATTCCCCAAAGCACGGATCAGCCAATGTGCTGACTTAGACTTCTGGGAATTGAAGTCCACCAGTGTTCTGCAGAAATATAGTTTGGGAAACGCTGTACTAGAGAAGTCTGTGTAAAAAGTGTAAGAGTGGGTAAAAAAATTATTAGCTCTGCGTAGAGTAATATTTCTACAGTCAGGGATCCCCAAGCAAGAATTTCCAGGACCTGCATCCAAAAACTCCAGGAATCTTAATATGGGATCTCTGTTTATAGTACAAGTATTTCATTAAAGATATGTCTACTTCTACCTGCAGGGGTTGGAAATAAAATGTTAATTTTAATCACTTTTCAAGATCTGGTGCATGTTACTGCTGAAAGAGAATCCACTACCTAATTATATTCTTAAAACATATGTTGTTTTGTTGTTTAGTCCCACAGTCGATTCTGACCCTTTGCGACCCCATGGACCACTGTCCGCCAGGCACTTCTGTCCTCCACCCTCCTCCTCAACCCGCTCAGCTCTGTGCCCATTGTGTCCACAATACCATCTAGCCATCTCATTTTTGGCCGTCCCCTTCTTCGTTTGCCCTCTACCCTTCCCAGCATCAAGGCTTTCTCAAGCGCATCCTCTCTTCTCATTTGATGTCCAAAGTACTTTAACTTCATCTTTATTATTTAACCTTCTAAAGAGCAGTCAGGGTCTAAGATTGACCTATTTGTTCTCCTCGCTGTCCAGGGGACTCTCAAAACTCTCCTCCAACACCACATCTCAAAGGCGTCTATTCTTCTGCGCTCAGCTTTCCCTATGGTCCAGCTCTCACAACCATACATTGCCACAGGGAATACCACTGCTTTGACTATGCGAATTTTTGTTTGCAATGTGATGTCTCTACTTTTCATTATGTTCCCCAGGTTTCTCATCGCTTGCCTCCCAAGAATCAGTCGCCTTATTATTTCATGGCTGCAATCCCCATCTGCAGTGAGCTTTGATCCTAAGAAAGTAAAATCTGCCACTGCTTCTACTTCTTCCCCATCCACTTTCCAGGGACTGATATGTTAGCAAATACTATATAGATATAATCAGAGACTGTTGCACCACAGCATATCTACAGCCTCGAATTCACATAGAGAAGGAAACAGTGGAGATGCCCACCTGCAGCAGCACTTTGGTAAATAATTTGGAACTTTCACACTATCTTAGTCTGGGCATATTATTGGTGAAAGTGTTAATTAGAATTTTCTGCCAGGAATCTTTACTAGCCGATATGAATGTCCAGGTGGAAAACTGAGGCAAAAGTTGCAATTTGTGCTTTTGTTTACTTTTGCTTCCTAGTGGTTAAAACTTCATTTTATTTTCCTGAGTGAAAGATATTTGTATTCTTTAGAAGCTAAGCACTGCAGCATTATGTATGGGATCAAAAATATATATTTCCTTTTAGCTGGTTTGGGAACATGATTTTAGCACCCCAACGCAATAAAAATGGGATTAAATAGCGTTACTTAGCTCCATCACTTTTTTTGGACTATCCTGAGGTTAGAAGCTCAGGAAAATTTGAACTGTTATTAAAAAATAATAACACCAAAAAACTATCTACGAAGTGATGACAAATTACAGACTACAGGTGTTAGATTACATTTTGACTTCAGGCAGGTTTAATATACCTCCGCTTCCTTTTACAATTTCTCACAGCATGTACTGTTATGGACAAGGGAGTTTAAAAAAAGAGTACTCAATAAATGAAGACCATGTCAAAAGAAATCAATATGAGCGTGCAAAATGGTAGGAAGTCTGACATGGATATATATATGTTCACTTTCATCTAGCTTCCTTTAATATTGTAACCAAAGTGCTACTGGCATTTCTCATGTATTGCCTTTCTTAAAGGGGGTTAATAATTTTTTCACAAAGTAAGCACTTGTATCATTGAACAACCAAAGAATGATACAAAATGGATATAATTTCATCAGAGCAGAATCTGTTTGAGAGATTATTTATTTTTACATGGCTTTTATCTTAAAATGGTCCTACATTTTCTTTCCCCCCTTTCAATAAGATTTCAAAAAAAAAAATTGATTCTATCTACATTACTCTTCATGTTTTAGTGCTTCCCAGGATACTAACTTAATTTTCTGTAAAAGCTGGGCCCACAAACCATCTTTGGAATACAAGATTGTAACAAAGAAGAAATGCTCAGTAACTGACCAATATCTCAAACAAGAGGTCTTTCACATCACCCATACCTTTTTGTTGTTCAGTCGCACAGTCGATTCCGACCCTCTGTGAAGACCCCATGTGGACCCCACTGTCCACCAGGCACTTCTGTTGTCCTCCACCCTCCTCCTCAACTCGCTCAGCTCTGTGTCCATTATCTCTACAATACCATCCAGCCATCTCATTTTGGGCCGCCCCCTTCTTATTTTGCCCTCCACCCTTCCCAACATCAAGGCTTTCTCAAGTGAGTCTTCTCTTCTCATTTGATGTCCAAAGTACCTTAGCTTCATCTTTACAATTTGACCTTCTAAGGAGCAGTCAGGGTTGATTTCTTCTAAGATTGACCTATTTGTTCTCCTCGCTGTCCTGGGGACTCTCAAAACTCTCCTCCAACACCATATCTCAAAAGTGTCTATTCTTCTGCGCTCAGCTTTCCTTATGGTCCAGCTCTCACAACCATACATTGCCACCGGGAATACCATTGCTTTGACTATGCGAATTTTTGTTTCCCATGTGATGTCTCTTATGTTCCCCAGGTTTCTCATCGCTTGCCTCTCAAGAATCAGTCGCCTTTTTATTTCATGGCTGCAATCCCCATCTGCAGTGAGCTTTGATCCTAAGAATGTAAAATCTGTCACTGCTTCTACTTCTTCCCCATCTATTTTCTAGGGACTGAGAGGGCCTGTACCTTACACTGAGTTAAAGGGCCCAGGATTGCCATTCATATGTAAACTATGTGCTACAACATTAGGCTGGGCCCTTTTCATTTTTGAGCACAAAATATTGCAAGATCATAAGCTGTGGTCTGTCTAGGCATGTTGGCATATTACAGGAAAATGTACAGTATAATGAAATCTGTGCTGGCAAGGGGCATGAACCTGGGAGAGTTAATATGACATGGTGGAAGGTAACCCAGCAGAAGGACACATTGTCAAGAAGTGCAGTAGGTTATGAATCCTGATCTCTACAGGGATGAGGGTTTTTTTTTTTTACATCTTTTGGACTACAGGATGTTATGGCGGGCATGTTGTAGTGATTACTATGGAATTAGCTTGGTGGAAGGTAGGCAGTGAGGCCCATGGCTGCCTTTAGGACCAGTTTGTGTATAGGAAAAGCTCTATGGCAAGTGATTCCCATACCTCAGAGAACCTGGGGAGGGGAATTGACAGGGACATGCTGGGGGGAGAGGCTACGTACCCAATTTTGATTACCAAATCTATTGGTTACCCAGCAACATACTGGGAAGGTGGTGACAGGATGGCAGATGCGTCATCAGATGCTGGGATCTGCTCCTTGTGCTGTGCCAATATTGTTCTGTTGTAGCCATACCAAGAAATGGCCTTTTAATTTCCACTATCAACCTACCCTGCCCCAATAAAGTTAGCTTTGAATAACATGTGTGTTTTATTTAGGAAGGTGCCCATGGGCTTCTCATTTGGATCTGCAAGTGAGCCCAAGGCAAAACAAGTTAGCACAGGGTTGTAGACTTCCCCCTAGAAGGCATCCACCTCCTGCCATAATTGCTTGGTGGTTGAGAGCACAATGGGTTTTAATTCCCCCTAAACTGAAGGGATCTAGGTATGTGTGAGCAGTCCATTGAAAACTTTCTGGGTCCATATTGCAAGGAGCACTGACTGACATGCTATGTCCACCAGTAGGTTGTGTTCCAGGGACCGAGAGTCAAACATATAGGCAACTCCTCTTTGTTCACAGCTAGCATGGCCCTCAGTAGGCAAGGTGTTGTCTGTGGCAGTAGTACAACTAGCAAAGGGAGTCAATTGCAGCAGTTCTTACTAAGGTAAAGGTCTCCCTTGCTTGAAAGCCAATCGTGTCTGACTCTAGGAGACAGTGCTCATTTCCATTACCAGCCAAAGAGCCATCACTGTCTGTATTTGCAGATGTTTCCATAGTCATGTGCAGTGGTGAGCATCAGCAGGTTCGCACCAGTTCACCAGAACCGGTAGCAGAAATTCCGGCTGGCCCCTCTGCCCATCCAAGTTTTGAAATAAAGTCGTCCTAATTCGGGTGCAACGCAGGGCTCCCCCCCCCCCGGCCACATCCACCATACCACACCCACAGTGTGGTAGTAGAATTTTTTGGAGCCCACCACTAGTTATGTGGCAAGCATGATTAGACACCGGAGTGCATGGAACACTGTTATCTTTCCAGCAAAAGTGGTACCTATTTATCTACTTGCAATATCTTCATTTTAAACTGCTAGGTTGGCAGGAAGAGGGACAGACAATGGGAGCTCACTCGGTCACACAATTTTTAAGTCTTGAATTGCTGACCTGTGGACCTTCCAGTCCTCCAGCTCAGTGTTTTAACCACTAAACCAATGTGGCTTCTAAGTTCTTACTAGGATGTATATAAATCAGCATTTTTTAATTAAAAATTCTTTAGAATATTTGAAATTAAATGGTTTTAGAGGCAATCTAATATCAAATGAAATTTGCATTTAGTACAAATCATGATAAATGCATTTCAGAATCATGATAAATTTTACATTAATAAAGTACACTTGGTCTATAAACTAAGGCCTTCTTTCTTATGTAAAAAGAAAACTTAGGACCTAGGTTTGCATCTTATTTCTAAGTGTAATCAATGTAACACAGCCATTTATTAGTATGTCAAGTTGACAATTTTATCAGTACAATGGATAAAACACAGCACAACCGTTCTCAAGACTGTTGTGTCTTGCTCACAGCAATGTCAAAGATCCAGGTCTGTCACCACAGAATGCAATTTCACATTAGTTCTCCTATTTAGTATCAACTTTTCTTTTATTTGTACAAATTTGCTCCACTTCTTATATACATAAAGACAAACATTATTAAATCCAGTATTTTCCTTTCCTCTCTCCTCCTCCCTTTTTTTACCCTAGTTTAAGCCAATGGCAACTATGTCCACACCATCTCATGATCCTTCTAAGGCTGGGTGTTCTCCATCTGTGGCCCATGGGCTGGACCTGGCCCTTGGCACCATTTCATGTGGTCTGTGTCGCCACTGCTGCCACACCAGAAGCGGATGCATTTACGACAGGTGCAAATGCACCCGCGGCTTTCGTAAACCAGGTTACAACAGCCGTGGGTGCATTTTATGACAGTGTTTTCGCCAGGGGTACCACCAGTCTTGCTCACTCAGCTGTCCAGGGGGAGTGGTCTGGCCCACAGCGTAAAATGTTTGGGAGCCCCTCTTCCAAGGCCTGTCCCATTTGTGAGGCTTTCATTCATGTCCCCTGGTGGGAACATTTAAGCTACACACCAGCAAAAAGGTAATGACCTCATCAAACTTGGGAGAACAGCCAAGAAAGTACTCTGCTTTTATCTTCCATCTATCTTCATTTTTGCTCCCTATTTTGCCAGAAGATTTATGTTGGGTAAAGATAGTCTCAGTCCTAGGTGAATAATATAAAATGTGCTGTTTAACTGACAATATTATCTCAGTGGGACAACTAGCTAATGGACATTCTATATAACAAAAATCAATATTTCTTTTCTAAATGACCCTAGCATTTAGGAATACTGTGTGTACTGCAACCTTAATCTATGTTTGCCTAACCAAACAATGTGTTTTGTAATTTCTATACAATCATTTTATGTTAATAATCCAGTGTGCAGAATCTGCAGTATTCATCATGAAATACTGCCAAAAACCTCTGAACTAGGATTACTACATATTACTCTTAGCCTCATACAAGTAGGAAGGGCCAGTTCAGGGGAGTAAAGAAAAGGAAGGGAATGGGCTATTAGATTGACTTTATCAGCTTTCCCCATTGGTATAAAGCATGGGGTTTCATCCAAAGTATAGGAAGCATGTAGGTGTGCATGTTAGCATTTAATGCTTGCTTATTTATTCATGTAAAAGATGTTAAAATGGGACAGGGATTGTTTGCTGCTAGCATTACAGGTTTTATTCAATCGGTGCTCAATATACTTTACAATGTCCAGTATCTTGTTGGTCACGGAGCACATGTGGAGCAACATGTTCTATGTACATCTATCTCTGGCCATGGCTTGCGCAATGGGAAATCCACCAACATTTTGTGCAAGTGTAAAGCTCCATTCAAATAAGATCTCTGTTTCTTGCTTGTGAAACTGCAAGCTGAAGATGGGTTAGGGGCAGTGCCAGATCAGCCATATAGCCGGAGTAGCAAATGCTACAGAGCCCATTTCTTCGGGGGGCGGGGGGGCGGGGGGGGGGCTCCACGCTCAGTTAGAATGAAAATCCAGATTTTAATATTCCCTGCATTCGCATGGATATTCAAAAAATGTTCACTCAGAGAT
Source organism: Furcifer pardalis (assembly GCA_030440675.1). Lineage (NCBI taxonomy): Eukaryota > Metazoa > Chordata > Lepidosauria > Squamata > Chamaeleonidae > Furcifer > Furcifer pardalis. Next base: position 162,929,375 of record CP126894.1, read on the forward strand.
ACTCACCAACGCCTCATTGGAGTGTACAATGCATGTCAAAGAGTAAAGATGCGCACACAGGTGAAGCCATCTTTGTTTGCGTGCACATTTTATGTGCTACTCCGTAGTAGGGTGAATTTGTGTTGAGTGGCAGAGACAATTGACGTGTGAGTTGTGTTTTGTTTTATAGGCTTAATCTGGCACTGATCTTCTAGTGTTTTCGTATGTGCTTTACTTAGATAAATTGATTTGACTAGTGTTATCTCGAGAAAAGTTTGTTATTGGTGTTTTATTTTTTAGGTATCCTAAATCTAAGCAAGGGCCTCTTAACACAATTTGCTACAGGCCTCACGCTGGCTTAATCTGACACTTTGGGGGGTCATGGAACACTCTGGCCATGAAACTGCTGTGGTCTGCTTTTTAATATGCAAAGCTGAACAGTTCTTGCTCTCGCAGTCCTCCTATTGGCACTTAGAATGTTAAGACTATATCATTTCTTTCTCACAGCTACACTATATGCAGAAAAAAAATGTTCAGATCTTTTCAGCAGGTGAGGAAAACTCTGCATTTATTCTAATAAGAAAGTGATCACCCAGAAAGGTTGTAAATCTGAGCACACGTCCTTTTCACATGTGCTACACAGAGTGGGCATATATGTCCAGTGGATTTCCAAGCCATACATTGCTCAGGCTTTCATCATTATTAGTTTTACTCAAATTAGGTTACAACTGCAAATTTATTTTTTTTAAAAATCCATATTAAAACACTTATTTCATGCACATTTTTCAAAACACATGCATTTTGAGATGTAATCAGTGGTGGGATTCAAAAAATTTTACTACCTACTCTGTGGCTGTGGTATGGTGAGTGTGGCCGGGGGAAAGCCCTGCGTTGTACCCAAATTAGGACTACTTTATTTCAAAACTTGGATGAGCACAGCCAGCCGGAATTTCTGCTACCAGTTCTGGCGAACTGGGGCGAACCTGCTAAATTCCACCACTGGTGCTACACATGTTAAGATCTGTACTATACCTCTTTGAATTCCATACAGTAAAAAGTTATTTATAGAAAAGAACAGTAAAATCCCACGTGTATATTTCTACATAGTATAGATTCTACATATTGTATGCACTATGCCAAAGCATTAAGTTCAAGTATTACTTTTTGCATCACCTAACAACAAAAAACCTGAAGAACCTTCAGGGGAACCTTCAGGTATAATTCTGTTCAGACATTTGAAAACCTTTCCTCCCTCCAAGATTTAAACAGTATTGCTAATTGTCAGCTGCTGACAAGCAAAAATCCATAAACAGCTTGGCACAGATCTTGCCTGGTTAAATGGTGTCAGGTATGCCATAACAGCACATCCAGCATCTAAAACATCTTATTTTTCAACACACCCTCACTTAAAATGGATATTCCATATTTCCTTTATATAGTATGGAGACATACTGATCCAACTAAGATGCTTCATGGTTAAATGAATATTAAATGAGGCTGCCCTAGTTATGAAATCACTTCGCCTTCTTCTTACATCAATATCCACACTAGAACTAGTGCTGTTGACCCAAATCTCCCTTTCTTTCTTTCTTCCTCTTCCTCCTCCTCACTGTTCATGTTGTAATAGTGGAATTGTGACTGATTGTATATTTATTTCTTATAGATTTCCCCAAGCAGCCTCTCTGCCCAAGTGAGCAGATGGTTTAAAGTTAGTCAGGGTCAGAAATTGCCCTTGTGGCTTCCTGCTTGCCTTTCTTTGTAGATTATCTAGATACAGTATTAAGATACGCAGAGCGCAAGCATGCACACATACTCACACACACTGAGAGTAGCTAAATAGAATTTATTAAACATTAGGCATGGATTTTGTTATTTTACCATGCTGAGCTCATACAAGTTTGGTATAAACAAAAGTTAAACAAAGTTAAAGTGAAGAAACCCATATTTATGAATTCTTTATCTATATGCATCTACTTTTTGCCTCCTGTTATTAATCATTTGCCCATTCCTTCTTCTCAGAACAAATGAACCACTCCATGACATTCCCATGAGTCCACTATTACCTTTGAATGTATTGATTTGCCTGGCTCATTTTTAACAATGCTGGCAGTTTGATAGAAAATAAGATTGCACGTACAGGTATAGTAAAACCCTAGGCTACAACCGCCTCGGTTTAAGTTTGCTGCAGTTTACAATGGCAAATCCTATGGAAATGCTGTCCCAGTTTACACATTTTTAATGTATTTTTTTTTCCGGTTTACAATGATAAATTCAGGACCTTTTTTATTTTTCAATGCATCCCTATGGGTGTTTCAGTTTACAATTTTTTTCAGGTTACAACAGAGGATGTTTGACTGGACCTCCATTGTATATGGAATTCATCTCTCCAACTTATACATAATACATTGGCCAAAATCCTGTGGCTTGACAGAGTAAACCACACTAGAGTTGCTCCACAGAATCAGTGGGGGTTTAATGAGTTAATTCCGCCATACGTTCCATGGCCCTCCTCTAGCTGTGATTTATTTTTGCATTGGGTATGAAGAAGTAATTTGTGGAACCTATTGGGCCACGAAAAGAAAATGCTTTTTGAGGCTTCTTCACTCTTGCTTTTAATCACATTAAAATAAGAACTGACCAATGTTCTCACCCACCCATATCTTCATTAGATGTTTCTTGGGGTGGGAAGGAGAAACTGTAAGTGGACAGAACCCTCTGATAACTCCACATAGCTTGATGAATACACATCTGGAAGAGCCTACATAAGCCAGAATGATTGCCACTGAAGGGAGTTAAGTTGTTGGTTATTTACTATAGGGTGGATTGTTATTTGGATTTTCTCCCTCAGATATCAAACATACTGGACCAGCCTGACTTTCTGTTCTATATATAATGAAGGCAACTCCTCTCTTGGAGTCTAGACTTGACCAGTCTGGGAGTTGTTTAAATCCTTAGGCCACAGACCTCAATACTTTGCCTTACGCCTTGTATTTAAAGGTCTGCAATACACTTTGCTTCTCTTTTATTCATTCCCACCACACATGGTGCTCCTTTCAGCCAACTTCTTCCTGCTTCCATTTTGGCTCTCAGCCAATCCCTTGCTTGTCTAGCTTTCCTGTTTCAGTACAGCCATTTCTAATCTGTTGTGATTTTTCCCCCCAGATTGATTCGCCTTTCCTTTGAAAAGCAAATTCCGACGTGTAGCAAAAGTAGAGTGCAATAGAAAGAACTAAAAGTGAAGAACATCTTTCAAAACCTGTGACGTTATCTTCTGTATATATTTCATTACTATGAATCAGAAAGGCAAGTCCACTCTTTTACATAATGCTCCTGAACATTTTCTATGTCTGACAAAAAAAAAAGAACGTTTTTCCCTCTGAGGTCAACTAGCAATTAACTGAAAGGTTCTGACTGAATATACTATTGACTGCTCCCCCATCAGACTGCTTCCTGTTTATTATACCTTATGGGCTCTCTAGGTGCCAAGACATTAAGCTGTCAATAATCTATTAATACTGAACAATCCCCCTCCCTGTTTCCCTTAACAAATGCTCACAAACAAAGACTCGTACTGAACGATATAAATCCTCACAATTAATGTAAATTAATTCTTGAGAATATTAAAATAAAGTCATGAACAAAATGAGCTACCTGAAAAACAGACGTTCACAGACCCAATATGATTGGAACTACCCCTGAATAGTTTGCTTTGTCTTTTATAATATCAGTATTAACTTAGTACAAACACAGAGTATCATCTCATCTTGCACAGTAATGATAATGTTTAATTAATAATAAAATTTAATGGATACAGTTCTGGTAATCTCTGAGGGACTCCATTCCAATAGTGTGAGTCTCAGCAGAATTGTTAACTAATTTAGACTACAACTAAAATGTGGAATCTTTAAGATTACACATGCTGAACATAACATGTGGTCTACATTTTATAATTCATCAAGGCTGAAATCCTATCCTTGGTTAATTATAAGCTAGGTTACAACATGGGACTTATAATCACTAAGACAAACATAAGATTGCACTACAAATGTCATAAGCATAGGCACTACGATTCTGCCAGCTGTCCCCAAGATCCAACATCAATGTACATAGGCATTTTATTAATATTGTTATCATTAATAAGATAGGTGCATAATAATTTCTCTTACTTTGGCATTTTCCCCGCCAACCTATTGGTTGTTGTACTAGCAGCAAACATAGATTTCTTAGAACGTCTGTATAGAAACTAAACTCATGCTATCTCCACCAAATATAAAATAAAATGAGTTGTATTGAATCTTATTTTATAACTGTAATTGTTGTACATTCAGATATTGTATAATCTCTGAGCTATTGCATTCATTGGATCCATTCTAAGATGGATCTTTTCCCTACATATGAATGTTGGTGATCCAATCAAGCCTTTGCTCAATCCCACAGTCACACAGTGGCATTAGCTAGCAGTTTGCTGATTCCCATGTTCAGTTCTACTAATGAAATCAATGAGGCACAAAGTGCCTTGCAATATTTATTACTAAATCCTCAATATATGCTTCTGTAATCTATTAAAATGTTAATGACTGCAGACCCACTAAAATGACTATAGTTCAACTTTATTTGCTGACCTTGAGCATGTCCACACTGGATTTTATGCTGCAGCCTGGAGAATTGTGACTCAGGTTGCTTGAGGACAGGGGAAGGAGCTACTGTAACCAATATTTAGCCTGCTCAACCCATCCAAACAGCATCTGCAAACTACATGCCAGTATGGTGAAGTGACTGGTGGACTGATTCCTGATCCTGGAAAACTGAAAATGTTTACATTGGTTTAATGATTTCTGTTGGGCTGCATCACCTAGATCACAGTAAATCATCAACCTAGCCTAAAAAAATAATTTCACTTCCCCTAACTGTCCCCAGATGGTTAAGGGAAGTCTTCAATTTGCTATTTTAAGAAGCCTCTTATCAGCCACTTCATCATGCCAACAATGCAAAAGGGAAGCAGCCTTTGCTTCAATGCCAATCTATGTACTTTTAGATGAAGAAACTCCTGTGGATAGTTTCTGAAACAGTACAAATCAGGCAAGCAAAGAAACTGTTGAAAATATCTCAAGCCCCCTGATGATCTTGTTTGTAACTTCAGAATAAATATGTTGACAAGAGAAGCAGCTTAGATATCTGCAAGACTCACTTTTAACTTGTCCCCAGCAAGCATGAACTAAAGGTGAGTGCTCCGAAAAAGTAGACCCCTCCTGAGAGGGGCTCAAAAAGTATGCTCAGATGGAGAGCTAGACCACTCAAGTGCACAATCTGTGTGAGTGCTGTAAAAAAGAGGCCACCTCCACCCCCAGAGAGCAGTCTAAATGCACATCAGGAAACACTCCATGTTTGATATGATGTGTCCAATGTAAGCCTCTCTCACTCCATACTGGGAGCCACCCCTGGCCCCACCACTGAGGCAGAACGTGTCGTTCTGTGCAGGAAAGCTGCACTAGACTTGCTGTGTCTCTGTAGGGGGAAGACCTGGACAGGGAGGATGCACAGGATCCTGATTGCCCTCAAACTGGTCCCAACTCGCTTAATAGTAGCTCAACCTTTTGTCAAGGATTTTCTAAGCGCCTTGTGAATTCTGAGGCATAGTAAAAAGGAGAGGTATGAAACAGTATGGATTATATTTCTTGAAGATTCAACTGAATCATTTAGTTCCATGTGCCATATCAGCTTATTTATTTTATTTATATCTGTTTTTTTTTTTTGAATTTTTATACAGTACCACCATTTCTGCCTTTGCAATGAAAAGTTTCTTTGGGTTCTGTTAGGGTAATTATATTCAACATTCTCTCTCTCTCACACACACACACACAAACACACACACACGCACGCACACACACACACACACGCACGCACACATGCACAAACTTTCCCCAAGAAAAAGTTGGCTTAATAAAGAGGTACTGGATTCTGATCCCTCCTCCCCCCCCCCATCAGCATTAAGTAGACACTGAGTTAAATTTAATTAACAATTTACAGTGGAGAGAGAAATTATTTAGAGGAACCTTCAGATCCCTAGCATTCAAGTGTCCAAAAATATACAGTATAAAGAAAAGTTTCAATGAATTTAATAGAGAAAAGCACTTTAATTAAATGCTGTCAAAGAGGATTGTATTAATGACTGCACAGAGAGGAATTTTAAGCTGGCCAAGTATATTTAGCAAATTGGAACGAGGCTTTGGAAGGCTGTAACTACTAATACTTCCGCAACTGCAATGCATCTTCTAGATCACCGTGCCAAGTGAAACCAGTTATGTTATTAGATATGATTTTATTTATTGAGAAGTATTAAAATTTCAAATGCCACTAGGGAACCATTTTTCACTTTCAAAATGAAACAAAATTATTTCCTGTTTGTATGAGGGAAAATAGGGGAAGAAATAAATAATAAATAATAATAATTACTTAGCACTTAGCTTCTGGAAGGCTGTCTATGCCCATATTTTAAAGGCCATGTAGGAATTTTACCTTCTCTCCTCTTAGTGTCTTAATCAATTAGAGATACATAGCATTGAATGAACATAAGACGTCAAGAGAAAGAACAATTAACCATAACAGTTTTATAATACTTTCACCATTATTTTTTAAAAGTTACTTTAATTTGACAGTTTTAGATTACATTGGAGTGAATGCAGTGGCTCAAGTGGCTAAGACGCTGACTGGGAGGCGGAAGGTCAGCAGTTCGATTCCCGAGTACTGCGGGGCGGAATGAGGTCCCGTCTTTGTCCCAGTTCCTGCCAACCTAGCAGTTCGAAAGCAAGAAATTGCAAGTAGATAAATAGGGACCACTTCAGTGGGAAGGTAACAGTGTTCCATGCGCTGCCACATGCCTGCTACATGACCACGGAAACGTCTGCAGAAGCAGACACTGCTGGCTCTTTGGCTTTGAAACAGAGATGAGCACTGAACCCTAGAGTTGGATACGACTGGCTTTCAAGCAAGGGAGACCTTTACCTAGATTACAATTGATATAAATGTTAGATCTTCAAGCACTAGGATACTTGAGCAGTTACACTTTTTGCTAAATTATTTATTTAGACATTTTCCTATGGGTGACCTGTAAGTCCCTACCTGGGACAAAGAGAGTAGGGCTCTGCTGGGGGAGGGAGGAAGCGCTCCCATTGGATTGCTGGGCAGAAGGGTGGGGCAAACTCTGTGCTGGGAGGATGGAGGAAGCGCTCCCATTGGATTGCTGGGCAGAGGGGCCGGGTGGATCCTGGGAAGACTGGCCACGTGCCCACAGAGAGGATGGGTACCCTGTACTATTGTGCACCAATACTTTGAAGATCAATGGCATCCAACCATCTTAATAGTCACTTGTTTAATTTGAATCTGAAGTGCCCATGTCTTAAAAAAATGGTTGGGTGGACATTTTAATATCTGTACTCATTTATATGAGAATGGGACAAAAATTAAATAAGAAGCAATATTAGCACAAGATTACAGATTACCAAGTCACTTATAAAAATTGCACTTCATCATTCTTGGCAAATATGCATGGAAATGGAAATGTTCATGGTAAGGCCTGCTCTGTAACACTGATTACCTATAAAAGCAGTCTCCTGGACTTTAATTGGCCAGTGTGCCTCCTGGGAGAAGAGCCAGCCTTCTGTGGCCTTGCGCAAGGAACACAGTCTCCGAGTGCCTCGGAAGAAAGGACTGGGAAATCACTTCTGAGTATTTTATTCCTTTAAAAAGCCTGAGAAAAGTCACCATACACCAGAATCGCTGGTGTGGAATAGTTATTAAATCAGCAATAGGAAACCATTTATTAGAAACCAATGGCATGATACAAAGATATGCACAAGTGTGTTAAATCTGTGGTGCACAAATGGTAAAACTCTTAGCATGTACTGCCACAAAAACTGCATGCATATTACTTTGGAATCGAATCTCCTTATGACTGCAGCCACTCCAATAAAATGCATGCATAGAATGGTAAAGGTAAAGGTCTGCCTTGTTCGAAAATCAGTTGTATCCAACTCTAGGGGATGGTTTTCATCCCCGTTTACAGCTCATCTCCGTTTACAGCATATGCAGACATTTCTGTGGTCATGTGGCAGGCATGACTAGACACCGGAGCACACGGAATGCTGTTACCTTTTCTGCTAAAGTGGAACCTGTTTATCTAGTTCCAATTTCTTTCATTCTAACTGTTAGGTTGGCAGGAGCTGGGACAGATAACAGGAGCTTATTCCACTGTGCAGCACTCAGGTCTCAACCTTCCAACCTTCCGGTCATTAAGCTCAGCATCTTAACCTCTAAGCCACTACGGCCCTCACCTTGTTCCCTTAGAAACAACCAAACTATCTAGAGCTTGTGGGAAACTCACAGCAAATTGACAACGGTCTTATGCTTCATAACTCTGGCATGTCATGTCAGATAAAGGCATCCTAAAAGTGTCCTTATCAAGTTTTTAAGCTTAGAATTCAAGCTCTGTTTGCTGCCTCTGGGTGAGTAGAATCTACATGCTTCTCTCTGTGCCAAAGTATTTTGGAGCATTTAAAACAGTATGTGAGAAAGGTAGTTATATGCAAAGTTGTTTTTAAAAGTACAATAGTATGCATAGGTCTATGCCTTCTAACTCTGCAATGTAGACACATAACGTAAGGCATGAATTTTTACACATGTATTTAAGAGTATCTTGCCACTTGTCTTTGAATTAAGGTTACGATACAAATAAATAAACTCGCAAAACTTGAAAGTTCCAATAAAAAGCATTTTCTATTTTTAAAAAAGTATGATCGAAACAACATTTCAAATATTCAATAAGTTTTAGAAAAGAATGACACAAGATTATGGTCCTAATTAAAAATTATGTTTCTAGCTAGTTGGGTGTTGAGTAATATCGAGTTGGGTGATGAGTGTTATAGAAAAAAACATTCTCCACTAGCTGTTCTGGGGGGTAAATTTTTTGGAACCAAATACTTTCCAGAACATCCTTCCCCATACATTCTCAGCTGTAGCTGTACTTTTTGAGGTGACAATGATGGAAGAAAAGTTCTCAATCTCCCTTCCAAACCCCTTACAAACTCAAGATATTTGGTTGAAACTAGCACTAAGGATGACATTTTATATATCACTCTGGCACATTTCAACTGGGAGGAGAGCATTGGGTGATTAGGACACTGTTCTGGGCTCTGAGCACTGAGAAAATGAGCTCATCTGCAGGAGGCTCTTGTCTGTAAAAGAGTCTGCACACGCTTTCACTGCTTAGTATTCAGAAGAATGACCCAGTCACCTTGTCAATGGTATCCTCCTTGTTAAGATTCTGAATTCATTTTGTAAGATGAATTAACATGCCAGAAAAGGCCAAAATGTAATCTGGTGGTGAGGAACGCCTGGCGAGCCAGGATTGCTGACCCCTGCTCTAGTGCTGGGGTTCCCAACCTTTTCAAGCCAGGAGCTGGGTCACGCTCTTTCAGTTGGCTTTGAGGGCTGGACAGCCATTTTGCCCTGCCTGCATGATGGGGCTGGCCATTTTGTTCCAGCAGCTTCAAAGGTGCAGCCATTTTGTTTATCAAATGCCCTTGGAGGGGTCACAAGAAATGGCACCAGGGGCTGGATCCAGCCTGTGGACCTTAGGTTGGGAACCCCTGCTCTGGAGCATGGATTCTCAACCTGCAGCCCACTGTGTCATTTCATGTGCCCACCTCCACCACACCCAGAAGTGCCATGTGGTAGAGAAAAGGCAAAATGGCTATCTGGCCCCTGAAGCTATCTGAAGGAGCATGACCCGGCTTTAAAAGGTTGAGAACTTCTGCTCTAGAGCAACAAAGAAAATACAGAGATTTCAGTCTACATAATGTTTCTATACTTATTGTGTGTTGCTCAGAATGTCTTTCATCCTGAATTTCTCCCTCCAACACAGAGCCTTGTATGAGCATCCAGAAAGGGGTTTCAGTGGCTACTGGAGGAGGTTGTAGGGACAGCTGTTGCACGAACTCCACAGGTGGTTGAGCACTTGTACCTTCTCACCATGAAACACAGAAGTTGTGTACCTGATTCTGATTCTTCGTCTTAATGATTAAAGTGGCCTTCTTATGCTGATGTTTCTGCCTTCAATCTGCTGACCTAGTGCTGCTGGCTGTGATGTGGAGGTGGCAATTGTAATGTCAGGACTGGAACCATGAGGAACTATAGGACCCTGTGAGATTTACAGATGGTCTCTACTCCACCCAAGGCAGTCATCAATGACATATCTAAGAATGCCTTCAGGTTGCTTCAAGTTTGGGCCAATCCTCTCCTTCAAATTTTGCAGACAGAAGTTTTATGTGCCTCCTTTAGTACTTTTCATGGAGCTCTATGAGAGGGATTTTACGCTGACACTCCACACATGTTTAAAAGGAACCTTATGGGCCATATACATTTGAGGGGTGTATTCTGTAAAGAATTCTGTAAAACTGTAACTATAAACTACCAGAACAAAAAGTCAGAATAATAATAACAAAAGTCCCAGAGATTAATTTGAATTAAAGTTTTCAGAGAAAATCTATATGTGGTCTCTGATGTGACTGCAATACAACAGAGGAAAGGGCATAGTGGAGTATGTGCCATTGGGTGAGGAAACCAAGAGTCAAAAGTTATCAGTCTGAAGATTCCAAAAGGGTTTGCTCTGTGCAGGGGTGGGGTGAACTTTGTGCTGGGGGAGGGTGGAAGCGATCCCATTGGGCTGCTGGGCAGAGGGGTGGGGCAAACTCTGTGCTGGGGTGACTGCATGGGTGCTCGCAGAAATGCCTCCAAGTGGCACCTCTGGCAACACATGACATAGGTTTGCCACCACTGCTGTAAATAATCAGAGATCACGGTGAAGAATTTATTTCAACACCCCCCCCACCCCCAACTTTAATTGGAAATGAATACAAATAAAGAACATAAAATCACTGGCACCAATGGAATCCCCCCTCCCTTTTTGAGTGCAGGTTCTATTGAATGTTGTATAAAAGCCAGCTGAAGTTTAAACTTCCCACATCCCCAAATATTGACCTTCATCTAGTGTAACATACCGTAATTATTAACACTTAAAAGGGGAAAGGATCTTAAAGGGGTCCACCCTTCCAAGTTTTGAAATATAGTAGTCCTAATTTGGGTGCAACACAGGGCTTTCCCCCCTGGCACACCCACCATCCCACGCAGTAAAAAATTTTGGAACCCACCACTGACTGGCCAGTATTGCATCTATAGTTTCTAGACTATAACCTGGTCTAGACCTATAACCTGGTCTGGATTGTTTGAGTTCCAGCATTTCTGAAGAGAGACTATGACTGTTTAGCAAGCAAAAAAATGGTACAAAATTGAAATGTTACCTAGAGTAGCTGCAAATAACATGTTACAGTTTGTGTTTCTGAATAATAAGATTGGCCTTTTCTCTGTTTCACCCTTGTCAGTAGTTCCCCACGTGGTTGTTATCCATGCTCTTAGAGAAGAGTGATTAATACCACTCCTCTCTCAGTGCTTTCTCCATGCGGAGAACAGGAGACACTCCTAGTCTCATGTACAGCCTATATGTGAACAGGAGTGCCCCTTCTTCAGGGACTTTATTCTCTACAGCAGGAGTGCCCAAAATTCAGCCTGGGGCCAGATCTGGCCCCCAATGCCAATTCATCCGCTGGTGCCCCTGAAACCCTCGTCGCTCCTGGAAGTGGAAGTAAAATGTACCTGTTACTTCTGCTTCCAGGAGCGACGAGGGCTTTGGGGGCTGGATGAATTGGCGTCGGGAGCAGAATCTGGCCCCCAGGCCATAGTGACCAGCCCCCTGAACCTAATGGCCAACCCATGGCCAAAAAAGTTTTGGGCACCCCTGCTCTACAGTATCTAAATAAAGCAATCCTAGGAGACTGGTCACTCTTCCCTTAGCTTGTTGATAACAACCTAGTAATGACTGACTGACCAGGAGTGACCAAGTTGTCTTCTCTTCAATCTTAAGTCTCTTTTGTTCCACCCAGAATTAATCTGTTTTTACAAAAACATATATTCAAAAATTGATACTTAAATATACTCTTTTTCATAAAATACATAATTCTTAAACATTCTTTCTCTCAAATGCGACATCCCTAAAACTTACAGAACAGTATGAAATGTGAGCTAGGAGAAAGGAACTTTTTAAAAAATTCTCCTCAGTTCCCCTTCCATTAATGGAAGCATCTGCTGAAGAAAGTACCTTCAATGAACAGAAAAATAGCACTGGGTATAACATTATGCTGTTGGTGGAAAATCTGCATTATTTATTTATTTATTCAATTTTTTTATTTTTTTATTTATTCAAATTTATTATCCCGCCTCAATCGGGCGAACCCAACTCTAGGCGGCTTACAACAATGCAAAATCTCACAAAAGAAACTAGGCAATCCCACAATTATTTACTTGTTAGTTTCTGAGACTTGAATCAGGTGGTGAATTTGGCATCTAAACTAAGTCTTGAATATCTTTGGATCAATGCATTACCTATTTATTTATTTGTAAATATGAATAATAAATAATTATCTAGGATACCTTCTTACAAAGATTCCTCTGTGCCTTTTGTTAAAAGGCTATGGAAAGAAAATGTACAATCTCGTAAGTAAGTGAACACTTTTAGTCTGGGATACATTATGTACAGTTTGCAGGGTATTAATAAAATTTCAAAAAATACAATACAGAACTAAGGAAGCGAAATGTTCCTCTTCTTCACAATGTAAGTTATACTATGATTATTAAGGAAGTTACAGACACATTTTAATAAAATTCTGCAGCATTTTCTAGCCACATTAGGCATCTGTGTTAAACAGAAACAGATGAAATGGCATGACAGGTAGGCTTGGTTTCTACAGTAAAATCTCAGTGGCTTTCCCACTACAATTGTAATAACTATCTATCATAAGAAACTACTGGATATCTCCAATATGAAGGGCCTCATTATCCATAATGCGTAGCTTATTAGTTTTGTCAAAAAGTTGTGCAAAGCTTTCAGGAGGAAGGATTCTATCATAAAACACCCAAATAGTGTTTATTTAGGGAGTAAAGTGGTCAAGCATTCATTAAACATAAACCACAGTTTCATGGTCACATATTTCTCTACAGTTAGTCATTGATTGCCAACAAGATGGCACTAAATTTGATTTCAGAACATCTCTTAATGTTATGCACCCTTTAATAAAAATAGCTGTAAGTTGCTGAAGCCTCAAATTACCCCTCTTGAAATATGTATATTTGGACTATTTAATTAACTAGCATGGCCACCATAATCAATGTTTGATAGTATATTGGAGGGATATGTTTGTAATCAAATAATAATTTGGAAAGGCAAACTAATATTTTTAAGGGTAAGAATCATGACAGACAAGATGGAACTTACCACAGTTAGTAACTAATTGATTTTGCTCATAATATCCCAAGGACTTACTTTATCTAATTTAATTTTATTTGTAATTATTTAACTTAAATTAATTTATTGTTTTAATCCTTAGTTGAGTGGGTCTACTTTACTTTAGGGTACTTTTTCTCAGTTGGAGGTTAGGGTGGGCAAATTAGTTTAGTTTAGTGGTGAGAAAGGCAGGGGAAGGGAATACAGTTTGTGTTATTAAATTTATTTATAACTCAGAGCAGTAATTATTAATTAGGCTGATTATTCAGTTTTATTTAATTTTAATAAACATAATTGATTTATAGGCAATTGGAAACGTCTAACTAGTATAGTATAGTATAGTATAGTATAGTATAGTATAGTATAGTATAGTAATGTCTTATTTTTGCATTTGCAAAAATGTAATGGTGGCAGATGGGAGAAGAGAATGTAACAAAACTGCTTTTGCTTTAGTAAACCCCATCTTATTCTTGCTCCTTCATATTGTATTAAATTCTACACTAAAAAGAGACAGACATATAAATGAAAATCATCCAATACTGACAATATAATTTTATCAGGTCTAGCAATGCCTTATTATTGTACCTCGCAGACAACTGCTAATATAATTATTATATTACTTTAAACAATTGGCTTTCTTTTTACAGAGGCTTGCAGATCATTTATTTGATCTAGTTATTTTGATCTTAGCCTTGCTCCAAATGGAATATTCAGTGTGCTACACAATTGTTTGATTCATTCTCATCTTTAGATGAGCTTAAGTTTATAATTGCATATAGGCACATGGTACTCCCACTTCTGATTATGGTTTTGCAGCAGCGCCATTTCCCTAGGAGAAATGGCCATGACCTATCTTCAATGATATCTCCTGTTAAGAAATTTTCTGTTTCATTGTATCTAAAGCATTTATTTTCCTCTCGCCACACATGCATATGTACCAGTAGCCTGTACTCGTTTCCAGTACTGTATACAATTCCTTTATTTTAGAAGGGGAAGGACAGAGTACAACAGCATTACAAGAATTGAAAAATTATAATGGACAAAATTTTACAAAAGAGTTTTTCACTTGTTGATTTTATAAACGGCAGTCTTAGTATTTCTAGAGTGACAGTCTGTTGCACTTAAAAAAAAAACCCAATATGACAGCCTTCTGATGCTTTAAAGGCTAACATGTTTTATTTAGAATACGCATTTGCAGATTGCAGTTCACCTCGGTATAACTTACACAGTTGTTGAAAAGGGTTTTGCTCAAGTGAAAATGTTAAAAAAGCAATTGGATCAAAACACACTACTTGCCCAGCATGCAGAGCAGTTTTGCACACTCCCAGGGTTCTGAGTGAACTGCCACCAGAAGTATTGTTCTCCTACAAGCTGCCCGATCACTCTTAGGATATTAAGGTCTTGCTTTAAAAAGGGGGAGGGGGAGGGGGGTTCCTTGAGATTTGTTTACATCACCTCCAAACCCGGGGCCAGCAGGAATGCATGTCCCCCTCCGCCCCCAACCAACCAGAGAAAGGAAGAAACAAAGTGCAGTACTCAATCTGATTTTAGACATGAGACTAGAAAAAATACATGGTTTCTTCACTCCTCCCATTTGTAGAGAGTGTAGCAACAATCATAGCATCTTAACTTATATACCGTCCCATAGTACTTGTGGAATGTATTCTATATAAGGAATTTTGCACAATAGTATCTACTAGGTATCAGCATTTACACTGCGAATGTACCTTCTATACAGAATATAACTGATTACAGAGAAACAGTATAAAAATAATCACACAAAGAGCTCCCCAGTCAGAATATACAAAGAATAAAGATAATAGTCAACCTATCCTATTCTCTTCATCTTAACTAGCATTTTTAATATGAAATTATTAAGGTTTCTAACTTAATATAAAGAAAACCAAGATAATGGCAACAGGTCCTATCAGTCCCTGGAAAATAGATGGGGAAGAAGTAGATGCAGTGACAGATTTTACTTTCTTAGGATCAAAGATCACTGCAGATGGTGACTGCAGCCATGAAATAAAAAGGCAACTGATTCTTGGGAGGCAAGCGATGAGAAACCTGGGGAACAGAGTGAAAAGTAGAGACATCACATTGCAAACAAAAATTCGTCTAGTCCAAGCTATGGTATTCCCGGTGGCAATGTATGGTTGTGAGAGCTGGACCATTAGGAAAGCTGAGCGCAGAAGAATAGACGCCTTTGAGATGTGGTGTTGGAGGAGAGTTTTGAGAGTCCCCTGGACATTGAGGAGAACAAATAGGTCAATCTTAGAAGAAATCAAACCTGACTGGTCCTTAGAAGGTCAAATAGTAAAGATGAAGTTAAAGTACTATGGACATCAAATGAGAAGAGAGGATTCGCTTGAGAAAGCCTTGATGCTGGGAAGGGTGAAGGGCAAAAGAAGAAGAGGGTGGCCAAAAAATGAGATGGCTAGATGGTATTGTAGAGACAATGGGCTTAGAATTCAGCGAGTTGAGGAGGATGGTTGAGGACAGGAGTGCCGGGCGGACAGTGGTCCATGGGGTCGCAAAGGGTCGGAATCGACTGTGCGACTGAACAACAACAAAAACACTTAACTTTACATCAACGCACCAAAAATCACTTAATTTTTAATGGCAAATATTAGTGTTTTCAGTTTCACCTCTACAGGATTGCCATTACAGTATTAGATTTTTGAGAGTTTCAACAATCTCAGTGTTAAAGCTGGGTAAAGCAAACACCATTATCTCTACTGATTTAACATTCTACTAAGTAGCTGAAGTTAAATTTATCACTCATTGAAGGAGCAACTAGACAGATATGTGAGGGAGAGGGGAGCAATTATATTTTAGCCACTAAAAAGAAAACCACGTGTTGGTTATTTATAATGCTATTATTCAATCTTTTAAGCAGATGGTTTCAAATTTTGCATATACTGAGTTACTTGAAATCAGAAAACACAAATTATACTACATGGTAGAAAACATTAAATATTCATTATTGTTGTTTCATTACTTGTTAGTATCATTCTTTGTCTTCACCAAGTAACCAAACAAACTGCAGTTTCAAACCATATTCCACGGTAATCAAACTAACGGGGATCTTCTGTTATTGCTGCTATAAATAGCCACACTGATTGTATGTTATTACTGGTTGTAAATAGCTCACCAATTTTGCAAAAACATCTGTTGAACCAACCAACTACTCTGGGCCCAACCACCACGGGCCTCTGTACTTGACATGTATAAATGGATACCATGAAAACTCACTCTTATGTCAGACGAAGTGGACTTGATCCACGAAAGCTAACATTAAAATGCAGATGTTAGTCTTTAAGGTGCCACAATGTTTTTACCTTTTTGTTTGTTTGTTTGTTTCCTCTCTGAGATGCTTGCACAGACTAACCAGGTGCCTGGAGGCTGTTAGGGTCTGGATGGGGGGAAACGGGCTACAGCTGAATCCCGGCAAGACTGAGTGGCTATGGGTAAGGGGCCCTGTGTTATCACGGGAGCTGCCAGCTTTGGTTCTGGATGGGGCAGCTCTGCCCCAGACAGACCCGGTGCGTAATCTGGGGGTCCTCCTGGACTCACGACTACTGTTCAAAGAACAGGTGGCAGCCGTGGCCAGGAGGGCTTTTGCACAACTTCGTGTAATATACCAGTTACCTCCACTCCTGGATCGGGACTCCTTGCTCAGGGTCACACATGTACTGGTCACCTCCAGACTTGATTACTGTAATGCGCTCTACATGGGGCTGCCCTTGGTGACCATTCGGAAACTCCAGCTGGCCCAGAATGCGGCTGCTCGGGTAGTGATGGGGTGCGGGCGCTACGCTCGTGCCTCACCACTGCTTCGGCGGCTGCACTGGCTGTCAGTATGTTTCCGGGTGCAATTCAAGGTGCTGGTCATTACCTTTAAAGCCCTATATGGTAGTGGGCCAGGATACCTCAGAGACCGCGTCACCCCAAGAACGTCTGTCCATCCCACCAGGGCGGATCGGAGAGGCTCCCTTGCAATCCCATCAGCTAGAGAGGCGCACCTCTCTAGCACCAGAAGGAGGGCCTTCTCCGTGGCCGCCCCGGCCCTGTGGAACCTCCTGCCAATCGATCTACGTCAACAGACAGAGCTCCTGCCCTTCCGGAAAGGCCTTAAAACCTGGCTGGCAGGACAAGTTTGGGGATCCGAAAACATCGGATCTCATGTTGGGTGGCTTATCAGATGAGACAGCCACCCTTTGTTCTTACCTCCTTACCCCGGTCCTGTTTTTTAATAATTTTTGTAATTTTATAACTTGGAATTGTTTAATTTCTTTTAGCTCAACTTTTAATATTGTATTGGTTCACATTTTTAACTGTTAATGGGGTACTGTATATTGATTTGTGGTCTTCAGCTATGTATTTTTAAAATTGTTTATGTAAGCCGTCCAGAGTTGGGTTTTTACCCGATTGGGGCGGGATAGCAAGTTGAAGAAAATAAATAAATAAATAAATAACACGGCTACCTGTTCAAAAATTTCTGTAGTTTTGAAGTGGACTTTGCAATGTGACCACAATAGAGTGTTCTATAGCTGTATCTATATTCTAGAAGTTGGATCATTGCAGATATATAAGAGTATGATTAACATCCGTGCATATAATCATTGTGTCTTCCTTGGTGAACTCTTTCACCTTATTTAAGTTACCAATAAACCCACACAGCCTGAAGGTACTGAGAAAGCAGAAATACAAAGGCTTTGTGGAAGAATCACTACCACTTTGACAAAAAATAATTATCAGATGGATTAATAAAACATGAAAAGGTAAAGGTTCTTGTATTCTCCTTTAATACAGTCCAAATGCAACCCTTTCAATATAATTCTGATCCTAGCTTCTTCTTAATGTTTCTAAATTGCATAATAGAGGCCCTTACTGCAAAATAAATATCACAGCTTAAGTGTTAGATAGAAGTTATATCAGACAGAACAACAATATCCCAAGTGCAACATCCACAAAACATCAACTGAATGTGACAAGTCCTCTGGAGAGGCTCCACAATTATCCAGGGTCTGAAATTTTGTGTAGTGTGTATACAAGTGAAGGTCTTCAAAGAATTTGAAAAAAGGATAATCAAACAAAAAAAAAGCAAAATTTATAAGAAGACAGAAACATTGTGCAACCTTAAAGACTATCTGTTGTATTATAATTTGAGCTTTTGTGGTTCAAATCCATTTCCTCTGACACAACAGTGAGACACTATGGAAAATATTTAAACATTTATACATGGTGCACAAATAAAGAGATGGTGGTTGGTTAATAAACACACATTCCAAATTGTATGAGTCAATGGATGAATATATTTGCACACCAAGGACTCCATTCTTAAATCCTAGCTACATAAGAGATACCACAGACCTCCCAAACAAACTTCAATCCACACACAACCTCAAATCATTTTCGTCTACCCAGACAGCCTTCGTGAAATTTGAAAGTTGCTGTCTTGGAGAAGAAACAATATAGAATAAGGATCTAGACAGGTGAGATAAAATAAATATATATGTTTGATACCTATCTCTATGGATTAAATATTAGTCAAGGGTTATTAAGCCATTACAAAATGTTAAACGGTACACATTGTTGTTATGTCATTTCTTTTCTTCTTTCTTTGGGGGGGGGGCATGTGTAATGTATAAATATTTGACATGTCGTCTCACTCTTCTGAGGAAGTGGACTTAATCCGTGAAAGCACAGTTCATCTTTCAGGTGTCACAATATTTTAGTCTTGCTTCTCCCTCCCCTTGTTTTGTTTCATTTCTTGTTTGATATGTTTGAACAGAAAACTATGACTACCACTATAAAAACAGCAGGCTCAAAGTCAACCATTAGGCAAACACCAACTGCAACAGTCACTACAACTACATTTAAATCTTCTTTTCAGTTCAAGAAATGAAACTTCTGTGAGTAAACTGTACAGACCACTTGAAGCACAATTTAGTTAACAGAACAGAATATCTACAGACCTTCAGGGGGAAAAAATCTGATCTCACTAAAAGATATATTTTCCATTTTTAATCAGAGAAGACAGCTTCATCTATGATATCTTCTTTGCTATTGTAGTTACATGGCGATTTCCAAACTTTGTTGCTACTTTTCAAAAATTCTTCCAATTTGTTCCAGAAGACGACACGGAAGACAAGGAACAGTCCCCAGACAGCTAACTGGTAAATGTGTTCAAGGTCAAGGTCTCCCTTGCTCATCTCTGTTTGCAACCACAGATTATTATGCCAAAATATTTCAGGGACTGCAGACATTTCTGTGGTTATGTGGAAGACATGACTAGACGGCAGAGTGCACAGAATGATGTTACCTTTCCCACTGAAGTGGTACCTATTTATCTACTTCCAATGTCTTGCTTTCGAACTGCTAGGTTGGCAGGAGCTGGGACAGACTATGGGAGCTCACTCTGTCATACAGCACTTGGGTCTCAAACTGCTGACCTGCCAACCCTCCAGTCTTCAAGCATTTCTTTATAACGGTGCACAAACTTATGAATATACAAACACATGCATTACATCTTGTGTCTTCCCAAAGAGAACTCAACAAGGAAACCATGAACTACAAAAGCCAGTTGATATTTTATCTTCATGCTTATGAAGCCAGAAGACATGGAATCAATTGTGCTTTTTCCCCCTATAATAAGAGTCCTTTTCTTTAAAAATCATTTTTAAAAGGGTAACTAAAACACTGACCTGCACAGGCTCAGGGGTTAGCTGGACGACATGCTGCATACGTTCACTGTGATGATGCCTGGACTCTTCTTCATAAATAGCATCCCTCTCATGCTGGGGAAGACTCAAAAACCGTCGAATAGTGCACAGGTTTTCCCAGAGTGTGCGATTTTCTGGACTCGGATTTTCTTTCCAGCGGAGCAGCTCACATAGCCAACCCTGCAGCAGAAATTCAAAATAACTGACCTGCTCTGTACTAGTGAATTGGTGGGAAACATTGTTTTGTCCTGTTGGAGCAGTTCTTTCTTCTGTTGCCCCAATTCAGTATCCTGTAAGTGACCCTTCCAAGCCCCTGTCCTATTTCAGACAGCTTATGTTAAAATAATTAAAATCACTACCAATTCCCCCATTCATGTTAGTTTGTTCATTACAATTATAGCACAACCCCACAGCATTTTCCAAGTTACCTGTGTCATATAGGCTAATGCACTTACTGTGTGTGGTTTCTAACGAAAATGGCTTTAAATCTCAAAAACATGAATCATCTGTGCTTTATGTAAGACAAACAGGACAATCTTTACGCAAAAGAATTAATAGATACAAATCAGACATCCGGAATGGCAACACAGAAAAACCTGTCTCAAACCACTTCAATCTAACTGGGCACTCTATCTAAGACCTGAAAGTTACAATTCTGGAACACAGAAATTACAAAACTAGGATTGAAAGGGAGACAGCAGAAATCAAATACATCCATCTGTTAGACACCCACTGCAGGGGATTAAATATTAGCAAAGGGTTTCTGGGACATTATCAAATTTAATACACAGATTGCTATAATCTGCTAAATATTTTATATATTATATTACAACCTTCCTGCCAATTCTCTTTAACAAAACAGGAAGTAACCAGGTACAGTGTTTTTGTTTATTGTCTGACATGCAGGTAAGAGGCTGATCAGGAGACCAGAATGGGTTTTCTCTGCACCTTTGAGATAGAAAGGGAGACATTTAGAGCTAATCAGGATAATCTATTGTTGCTGATGGCTGTGGGAAACTGTATTGTGTTTGCTTGTCTGTCATTTTGCTTGAACAGGCCCTTCTCCCTTTGACCCCTGAATTTGGTGTATATAAACCATGCCTGTAAGTTTCACTCCATGTCTGAAGAGGTGGACTTGATCCACAAAAACTAACAATAAAAATATAGCAGTTAGTCTTTAAAGTGCTGCAGTATTTTTTATTTTGTTTTCTGATATGCATGAATCAAACGGTTGAGGTTTGACACAAATGGGAACGCTGATATTTTGTCTGCTAGGCTAGTTACTTCTCCATAGATAACTCCCCTCTCATGCCAGGCAAGTTTTAGGAAGCAGTAAAGAGTGCAGAGTATTCTTTCCTTAATGCCAGATACTAAGCACTGAAAATTTTTAAAAAAATACATGTATCTGAAGCAAATCAATTTGATTCCCAGATAAAGGAGAGATAATGTATGTTGTTATATCTATATAATCATGTATGAGTCAGCATGTGCTGGTTAAAACAGAAATTGGCACCCATACAAGATGCAAGCAGGAAGAGTCGATTAAAATTTTGAAAGCCTCTCTCTATCAGTAGAGTTCCCTCCAAATGTCATCACACAAAAATAATGCTTTATGCTTCTTTGAAAAAAAGAACAATGCCAGGATAATACAATGGCTGATACAAGCCATAGGGCACAAGAATACTATTTGTTAACTGGTAAAACACACTCTCAAAATCAGCCACTTCTATGTAGACGAGGTGCACTTATCAACAATGTTTTTAAAGCGTCTTAAACTCCTGCAACATCTACCTGACAGCAGTTGTCCCTTACACAACAGTGACTGAATCATCCTTCCTTGTGGTTTTACAAGAAGTAACACGAAAACGTGTATTTCCCACAACTTGCTAAATTAATCAGCTGACAGTTTTATAGCTCATCCTTTCAAGTGGGAGCCCCAGTCTTTTGGCAGCATTGGCGTAACCCAAACAATGGTGAAGAATAGATCCTTTTCCTGCTGGAATCAGCAGGACTTGAACAACTTCAGTTGGATTGTATCTTGCGTTAAGAAACACTACGGAGATCTTGGACTTCGGTTATAGTGATGAAGCTGTTTTCTTTCAAAACTACCTAGAAGAGCACCCAACTATATAGGCTTGTCACTGAATCTCCCTCCTAAAAAAAAACCACTGAAAGATTTTGGTATAACAACACCTTACAAGCCAGTGACAGCTCCCAGTGAAAGGTGCTATTTCAAACTGAACAAAACCCTCACATAATATCATGTCATTGTTTGTCTAACTCTCCGCGATGTCTTCTGCCTTTACCCCCTCCTCGCCCCACAAGGAAGAAAAAGCAAGATTTGATTATCTCCGCTGCATCAGCCAAGACAGCCACACCAGCTGTTCTCATTGTGGAGCCTCTTCCTCACAGCCTACATGTTAATAACCTGATCATTCCATTTTCTCCTTCAACTGCCGGCTGCAGAACCACGAAGAGACAAAAACCTTGGCCCATCTGCAGCAGCTGTAGGCACTGAACTGTGAAGCCACGGGGGATTTATAAACTAATCTGTAACACAACACTGCCTTGTTTTTACAAGTGAGAGGCCACATTTGTGCAGACCTGATATTTCCTTTCAAGAAAGTAAAGACGAGTGGAGTGAGATGAAAAGGAGGTATCTCATCATTTGCTTGAAAAATATATATATATATATCTGTATTTGGTATTTTGGACAGTAGGCGGGTAACTACTGAATCAGGGAGTCAGTGACGTGCACCAAACATTTTCTTCCTCCCTCCCCAAATCCTCTCTCTCTTTCTCTCTCATAATTGTTGGGAGGGAGGCACACGCAAAAGGTTTCTGAGCTCCAAAGTGTTTTCTCAGGGGTTCCTCCATACAAAGGAAATTATTTTCAAATGTAAAATAAACCATCTGTGGGGTAAAAAAAAAAAGCTATCTATCTCTCTATCCATTTTACAGACCCAACTAAGTCTCCAATAGACCACTTTCAAATGTTTCAAGCACGTATGCCTAAAACACCACCCAAGTGAAAGCGTAGCACAAGACCTGCATTCCCTCCCCACCAAAGAAGGTTGTTTTTAAGAAATAAGAAAAATCCTTCAGTTGTTGAAAGTCAATGTGTTGAGTGGTGCAGAAGAGCCTAAGATGCGCTGGCCTCTCTAAGGATAGGGTGGTGATTTCAGAAGGGCTTAGCTTAAAAAGAGATGCATGGCAGCCGACTGCTACCTCCTCGGCTTATGTTCTTGGAATGTTGTAAACCACCAGTCACGTTTGATTGATAAGCATTGCTATAATCTGCACTCATTACAATCACTTAGACTGACACTACAGGCCTCATTATGGACTACATGCTCTCTGCCATTAGTCTTGAGGAAGTATAGCACTCAATTTGCCAAGTAACTTACAGGGTCCTGACCGTGGATGCTATTAAGGAAAGAACTAGACTGCAACGTGACCCTGTGTGCAGGTATAAGTAAACCAAATTAATTTCTGGCAAAGAAGTGACCAGACAAAGATCTCTTCCTTAAGAGACACCTAAGAAAATCCTCAGTGCCCCAGGAGACATAAGCTGCTGGCATATTTAGCATGGCTCGCTTCTAAAGGTGAATCACATTCCAGTCATTTAGGGAAATATTAATCCAGTTTGCCCAGAAATGTTTTGCTTGGCTGATCAGATTAAGCAGGGGTCCAGCTTGCTGCAGCATGCGTGTGCACACAGACACAGCAGCACAGCCCCCAAAAATCTGTGATACTTCACAGCCTCAGACATATTGCACCATGTATACCCAGCTGCTACAATAATTAGCTTATAAATGTATCAGCTGGTTCTGCAATTTTTATAACTAATAACTAACCTACAGAGCAGAAAGATTTTCATGAGCCTAATATTAGCAAGAAATTGCTACGCCCTCCTAACTATGTAATGTCATTGTGCTAAATGCCCTCTTCATGCTTGCAATTTTATGCAAATGAGTTTCCCCTCTGATGCCATGTATAAATATTTATTTGGCACCAGCAATGGCAATTCATTTGTGGCGGCTTTTTGTTGTTGTTTTCTCTCTCTTCTCAGTTTATTTATGCACTTATCTGCAACAATTCTGTCTTGCACCCACTGTTGTCCTAACCCTCCATCTCCTTCCTCAAGGACTCTTACCTTCAGTACCACACGTTGACCTACCAAATTGGTGTCGGTACCCCCATTTCTTCTTCTTCTTCTTCTTCTTCTTCTTCTTCTTCTTCTTCTTCTTCTTCTTCTTCTACTACTACTACTACTACTACTACTACTACTACTACTACTACTACTACTACTACTACTACTACTACTACTACTACTACTACTACTGTGTCTATGCCAGACATTAAACTGACAAAATGATATCATGTTTTGGTGCATTCCATAGACCCATCGCAACGAGGTTGCCATTGCCCAAGGTACACCAGATTGTGGTTCAAAAATACCACAATCTTCGAGGAGGCTCTTTCTGTGTATCCCATCACCATGGCTAATATGGAAGATAACAGTAAGGTAAAGATTTCCCTTGCTTGAAAGCCAGTCATATCTGACTCTAGGGTTCAGTGCTCATCTCTGTTTCAAAGCCAAAGAGCCAGCCATGTCTGCTTCTGCAGACATTTTCAGGGTCATGTGGCAGGCATGACTAGACACTGGAGTGCACAGAACACTGTTACCTTACCACCAAAGTGGTCCCTGGTTATCTACTTGCAATTTCTTGCTTTTGAACTGCTAGATAACGGTGCACTGCCACAAATCTCCTCTTACTGAAACACACAATACCTCAACAAACAAGCATTAAGAAGAAAGAAAGAGCTTGGGCACTGTATTGGTTTTCGTTTCCATTTAAATAATCAGAGCATGCCACCCAAGAAAGTTTTGCAGTATGAAGCAAAAAAAAACTGTAAATGTCAAATAAAACAGTGACAGATGACAGTATTCTCTATTGAATAGCACCGTTGCTTCATGCATGCTCAATGAGAACTCATGAATTATTAATAAATAAATCTCCTTTTTCTGTTTAAAAAACCCCTCAAGAAGTTATGTTATTTTATTCTGAGAGGCGGTAGCACGGAGAGTCCATGTGTGCTATCCTAAGCATTCCAAAGGAATCATTTCTATGTTTAAAATGTTGATAAAGTGTAGAGTTTTATTTAGATGGTAGCTTTCATGTTTATTTCAGCTGGCGATACTAGTGGCAAAGTTTTAAGGAAAACACGTGATGAGAACAAGTTGAGTACAAAGAAGATGTAGATGGGTAAAGTTAACGGTTGTGAGATATTACACTCTAAA
Organism: Furcifer pardalis; assembly: GCA_030440675.1. NCBI lineage: Eukaryota > Metazoa > Chordata > Lepidosauria > Squamata > Chamaeleonidae > Furcifer > Furcifer pardalis. The sequence goes on from CP126894.1 coordinate 162,954,777, forward strand.
TGTATTTGACCTCTCAGTGGATCCCTCAAATCAGGATCCCTCATATGCAAAGGGGCTCAGAAACTTACATCTTGAGTACAGGTGCAATTCATGGTCAAGGACCTCGAGCTCACACCAAAGTTTTGAAGTTAGCTGCTTTCTCACATGAACTATGGATAACTTGTACTTCAGCTCTCTTTTAAACAAATGTTTTAATGTAGATTAATTATTACATTGTGAAGCACCATTTTAAAACTTTACTATTTGGGTTTTTTAGTGACTAAGATGCTGACTATAAGGCGGGAGATCAGCAGTTCGATTCCCAAGTACTGCAGGACGGAATGAGCTCCCGTCTTTGTCCCAGCTCCTGCCAACCCCGCAGTTTGAAAGCAAGAAATTACAAGTAGATAAATAGGGACCATTTCGGTGGGAAGGTAAACAGCGTTCCATGTCTAGTCATGCCTGCCACATGACCATGGAAACTTCTGTAGAAGCAGACAGTGCAGGCTCTTTGGCTTTGAAACAGAGATGAGCACTGAACACTAGATTCGGATACAACTGACGTTTGAGCAAGGGAAACTTTTACCTTTAACATTATAGATTCGGCAGCAACTATAACACATTAGTGTGTCCATGTTTTCACCGAGGTTGGATAAAATTAATCTATGGTCTGAATTTTTTTCCTTTGGAAGATATAATTTCCACATACAGTAAAACCTCGGATAATGCTAAGACCTGGTTCCACAAGTCTTGGTGTTAGCCGATCTTTAGTGTTATCCGATCCGTGTTAAAATCCTATGGGATGGATCGGATAACATTAAAGCTCCATAGAGATACATTGTAACCGCACAGGCTTTGGCGGTTGTTATCCGATCCATCCCATAGGACCTCAACGTTATTCGATCCAATTCTCCTCCCCAGATTACTTAACGTTATGCGATTATAGCGTTATCGGAGGTAAACGTTATCCGAGGTATTACTGTATCACCAATGGCTTTTTTTCTGTTTGGGAAATTTCCCTACTTCATTGAAACATAGGAACAAACAGGCAGTAGAGGAAATCTGTTTTTAAGAAAAGAGAAAAATAAAGCAAACAGCCAACAGCAATAGAACACATCAGACAGATGGTACAAAGCAAACCAACCTCTCCCAACAATTTCTAGCTAGATCTTTAAGCAAGTCACTTCCACTCATAGAAGAACTATCATTTAAATATGTCTCTTAAAAAGCAAGCTCCCAGGATCAGATATGTTTCAGTAAAAACTAGTCTAACCAAAAATATGGTGTTACAAAAACCAAAATATCCACCCCATAATTGCCACTCTACCTTGTCTGTCAGGTGTAACCAGAACCTTCAAGTTTTTAGGAGGTTGTGATACAGAATTAGAACAACAGGATCATTAATAATAACAGAACCGTTTTCAAAAGGAGAAGAAAAAAAGCAGTTTCTACCACTTGTTTTAATTAGGAAGATAACTGGAAAAAATCAAATATATTATAACTATATTGTGCTATAATAAATGCCATCGTGTACAACCACCATATAGGTAAAGGTAAATGTCACCCTTGCTCGAAAGCCAGTTGTATCTGACTCCAGGGTGCAGTGCTCATCTTTGTTTATAACCAAAGAGCCAGTGCTGTCTGCATCTGCAGATGTTTCTGTGGACATGTGGCAGGCATGACTAGACAAGTGGTTCCTATTTATCTACAGTGGTACCTTGCTTAAAGAGCATAATGTGTTCCACAGGATTCCTCTTTAAGCGAGTTTGCTCTGTAAGTGAAACACCATTGAAAGTGACCAGTTGTGACTTCTGGCAGGGTGTGAGTGTGTGTGTGTGTGTGTGTGTGTGTGTGTGTGTGTGTGTGTGTGTGTGTGTGTGTGTGTGTGTGTGTGTGTGTGTGTGTGTGTGTGTGTGTGTGTGTGTGTGTGTGTGAACCCCAAGTTAGTTGTTCAGGAAGTTTTAGGTTGGTTTTATTTGTTAAGGGAGGCGACCATTCAGAGAAAATTCTGCTCTTTAAGCGAGTTACTCTCTAAGTGAGGCACTCTTTATTTGAGGTTTGACTGTACTTGCAATTTCTTGCTTTTGAACTGCTAGGATGGCAGGAGCTGGGACAGAGACAGGAGCTCGCTCTGTCATGCTGCACTCTCAAACTGCTGACCTGCTGACCTTCCAGCCATCATGTTCAGTATCTTAACTACTTGGGCCACCACAGTCCCTTTACAACCACCATGTAAGCAATAGTAATGACACTTCTATTCCACGCATTGGGCTTGGAGCACTCTCTGGCTGGTTCACATGGTAATTAGCATTTTGCCCACACCAAACTTTAGCAACCTCAGAAGGATGAAAGGCTGAGTCAACCTTGAACCAGTCAGGCTCTAACTCAGATCCTGAGCAGATTTTTTATTTCAGTGCTGCAAGGCAACCACAGCACCGCAGCTGCCAGTAGCACTGTCCCTTCAGTGATGAGTATTGCAAAGGTTCCCTGTGCAAAAATTCTTCAACATGTTGCACGTCAGGGGCAGGCAAAGTGAGTGGCACAAGCTGCAGGCGGCCCCACAAAGGCCCCGCTGCAGGCCACAATATCTTAAGGCAGTCTCTGGACCCTAACTCCCCAACATTTGAAAAAATATTGGAACCCCAGAAAGCTGTCTCACACCCACCACAGGGCAATTTTGCCATGTTTTTAACACTGCGTCAATTATATTAGGTTCAATGAGAGCTTTTGACTAAGTTAGAGGAGACTTCTAATCCTATCTGGTTTGAAGGAGAAATGCCATTCCTGAGCCTCAGACACCTCAAGGAAAGGGGTGGGGTGGGGGGGAACTGGCAAAATTGTCTCCCCAGTGACTATGGAGCTTCTGAATTTAAAAAGGTTATTCTTATCCTACAAGGTCCAGGTATGAGCTTACGCCATCTTAGGAGTCTGGAAGTTGTGTTGTCATTCTGTGAATAGAGCTTGATCAGAAAAATTAATAGCCATTCTTCTTCAGAACCCAGAGGTTTGGACAGACATGTGGTTAGGTTACAGCTCAGGGTGATCCTAAGTGAAGACATCAGGGGTCAGCGCAAGGACTGATGCAAATAAGGGGTTTTTCTCCACCACTGCAGCTCCAAGCCACTTGTGCATTCAAGAATGTAATGGGGCATGTTTAGGAATTCCTTTTCTAAGTTTTGCTGAGGTGATGTTTCTCCATTGTTCACATTATCTTTTTCTAGTTTGCAGTGCCATGATTAATTTAGAGGGGATTTACATGGTTGCCTTGTTAAACACATGTTCTAATCGCTGTGAAGGCTTTTGCTCTGTGTGGCCCAGATGACTCTCTCGTAAGTGTCACACCTTGCTTTGTCTTAATCTTTTTTGACTACAAATAGGCACTGCTATATTCTGAAGAACATCCAGTGATAGGAACATGCAAAGGAGTCACCTGCCAAATCAGTGCAAAACCTACAGTGGCCACAAGGCTCATAGATTTACAAATGCTTCCGCAGTAACCAGGTATGTTCCACATTAATATAAAAAGTACAAGAAAGATTCAGAGGTCACTGGAACTTTATATGTGAAAAAACTCTGAGACAAGAGTTCTTTGAAGAAGAAAATAGCTTTTATTGCAGTAAAACCTAGTGGGGTTTTCCCCCTGCAAACAAGGGACTTTAAGAACACCAGCAATGAATAAAAGGTCAAAATCATTATGAAATAAAGTGTCCAAAGTAATTTACTGCAAATTTAAGATACTACTACAACTGACACATTTACATCTGTAAGCAATAATTTGTATTAGGCATTTCAGTTTCTGACCTGGAGAAGTTGCTTGTTTGATTTTCTTATTTTTTTAAAAAAAAAAATAAATGTTTCTGCAGTGACATTTTGCAGGGCTTCCAACAAATAAGTGAATACGCTAATGAAGAAATTTTAGTGAAAATTATTCAAAATCACGACTTAAATATATGCTATAGGATATTTCTTCACCCACATTTTCCATGCTGAAAAATGTCAGCATCTGCGGTAAAAAAAATGTGATGTGTGATATATGTCTCAAAAGAGACTAAAATCATGCCATTAACCACAACAAAACTGCTTTCCAATTCTGCTCATAGAAAACCTTTAAAATAAATATGTGAAAGTTATCAAATGTGCTTAAATTGTAATACCCAGAAGCCTTAGTTAGTACACTCAAAAGTGTTTGGTGTTTCAAAAGGTTTCTAATGTAAGACCATTAAGAGCCTACAGTTAAAAGCCACGGCTGTCTAAGAACCCAACTGTCCATTCATAGTACATCTTTTTTGTTTAATACTCTAAGAAGCTTTGCCTGATAGTATGGGCCTAGTTATTTAGAGCAAGACCACAAGACCGCAGCATCTGTGCAAAATGAAACTGGAATGATTAGCACAGCTTTTCCTCTGTCTAAAATTATCTAAATGTAAGAAAGGAAAGCTCAATGTCTTGCTGAAGGCTTAGTTGAACTGCCCACAAGTGCATGCAAATGTCCCTGTTTGAATGAAAGAACAATGAAAATATTAATTGTTAATACAATATGAGAAAGAAAAATAACAAAACCTCTATTGATACATGGCAGGACTTGTTTGCAGTGGAACTGAAAAACACACAAAACTAATCAGCTACATCTTGATTCCAGTTATTTATTTATTTATTTCCCTACAAGTGGTCGCAAATGAAAATGAGCTGTTTGACACAGTGGAAGACCACTTGTCTGAAAGCTTGAACAGCTTTGAGGATGGCAAGCTGTTCTATAGTGTTTGTGTTCCCCCTCTTTTTTTAAAAACCTTAGCCCAGCTATGGAGTGTGATAGACAACATACACCTCACGCATGAGAGGATGCAGAGAATGGTTTGGAGGTTAAGGAAACCTACATTGGAACATAAGCGCCAGAGTAACACCACTATTGTAACACAATGGGTATTGGTGGCAAGAAAGAGACAATCAGTTTGAGGAAAAGCTGGTGTTTCTTAAGCAGGGTGTACAATGTTTGAGATCATGGCTTGAGGAAAAATAGATGAATTTTCAAAACTCAATACCAAAGGAATAGTAACAAGTGCTACTCAGTCTTAAATGGAATCAGTGATAGTAGCCAACAGTGGAGGTGGCACATTACTGATTTCTGTTTATGTCATTAAAGTCATGATTAGTTGTAGTACTACAAAATGTAATGGTAATAGTCAGATATTGCAGAGGTAGGAATCAACAATAATGTCAGTGATACTGAAGAGAAGGACTACAGTGTCCCTGGTCCTACATTTCTGGTCCATGTTTGATACCAGGAGTCCCTGGCATCAATATAATGGGAGTAAGACAACTCATATCTGATCAACAGCCATCACTGCCATGTATAAGATGGAGAATAAGTATAGTGATATCTTCTTCTTCTTCTTCTTATGCCATATCCAATTCCAAATATTGTTGTGATCCAGTCCTCATCAGGCTCCAAAGAGGACCTGGATCAGGAGGCACTTCCTATGTCCAGCCCAGTTCTGCCTGCACCTGAATCTGAGAATGTCCTAAACCAGGGCTCTCAGCCTGCTTCTGGATCAACTCTGTTTCCCCAGGCAGATGACCTGTCAGATCAGAAATTTGGCTCTGACAATGATCAGCCCTCAGGGAAAGATTCAGAAAGGAGCTACTCCTGCGACACAAGCAAGCTAGAACTAGTTACCAGAGAAGGCTCTCCGCTGATAGCGATTAGCTGGGAGGCTTTTAAGCAAGCTTGTTGCAGCATTCCAGCATTGGTACAATTCTTCAGTGCAAAGACTGACACCCTGCTTGACTTCGGATACCTCTTGAGATTGCCTGCCTAGACCCTGACTTACCTGATGTGACCCTGACTTCTCTCCCAACACTGGACATCCTTTGGGCTAGATGCTTGCTTGAATTACCAGTAACCAGACCTCGGCTTGCTCTTTGGATTTTCTATTTGGACTTTCCTTGAATAGGTCAGCACAAACATGGATGACTTTTTTAAACTGAAGACACTGGAGAGTTCAGCAAGACAATGTCATTAGATGGTGATAATGATTGATATGCATAGACCTTTGGATTAAAAGAATCTTTGATCTCAAATGGGTCAGTGGTAATGTGGCTTGAGGAAAATGGTGATCTGTTATCCTTCATTTTGCTCTCCTTTTTCATTTTAGAGCTTTTAATGACAGTGGTGAATAACTTCAATCTTGGTCTTCCTTTCACTTGTCAGTGATACTGACAGGGTCCCTCTGAAGTGGATCCTAACAAAACAGTCATGGATGGAACTGAAAAAGCAAGTACCATCACAGCTGAGGTGGAAGGCCATAAAACCAAAGGGGAAACTGAAAGATAAGATGCTTGACTGTCCCCCAGAAGTATAGAACAGGATGGAGAACATTTATAAATCACTACTGCTTTGCCACAGAAAGTCTTGCTTCTCATCTTTTTCTGCACTACAGAGGAAATAGCATACATTGCCTGTTAGATCAGGCCTTGTGGAATTCCTCTAAACCTAAGCAAAATGGATATGCAAGTAAAGTGACATATATCTATACAAGTCTGTCTCACTGGCAAACTAAAAGGAACTGACGGAAACTGGAAGGAACAAGTGTTAATGTGGATGAAGCTCCCCCCACCCCCAAAATGTATTGGTTCACCCCTAGAAAGTTCCAAAATGTGCTGCACATCACTGAAAAGGTCCTTAATGTAAAAGCCTCACAGGAGTCAGGAAGAAGAATGAAATATAAAGGACAACTTTGTTCAGAAGGTATGTACTGGGTGACTTAATTTAAAAATTGTGGATGATTAAAATCCTCAAGAATACTTACTGATAATATTTTAATTCCACTTTATGATTTACCAGTTTGTGAAAAACAGAATTCAATGTGCGGATTTTTGAACTGACACTGTTTAATGAACATATTCTATATGCTACCTTTCTACTTCCTTTAGATATTTGTGTGCACACACACATTCTAGTATATGTTTTATTCTGTGTGATCCCTTTAGCAGGAGAGATCTGACTATACTGTGAAAAGGATAGCATTTCTTGCCATCTTGCTTAACCCAAATATGGCAGTCTATTAAGTTCTGGGGGCAGGGGAATGTGTTGAAATGCAGGATCTAGTAAATGGCCAAAATAACACTACTGAAGTTGCCTGTTTCGGCATGAAAATAGTCTAATCGTTTTAATATTTTATTTTGCTTGAATTCCATTTATAATTTATATACCACCACAATTTTAAACAATGCAATGTTCTGACATGAACAAAGAAAAAAGGGGGAAACTGGATTGACAGATTATCACTTATCAGTTCTGATCAGAATACATGTGCCTTTAGAATCTCAGATGGATTGAATAACCAGAGCATACCACATTTGATTTAATCAGTACAATGGAATGGAAAGGAAGCATCATGTCTTTTAAATCTATTTCTGTGTGAGATTGCTTTGACTGAGAACAAGTTGGGGTACAATGAATAGAGTTGGCTTGTTGTGTATAGTTAGCAAGAGGTCATTGCTACTAGTGACGCCCTGTCTATTTGCAAGTTTCTCAAGAGAATCTGATCACTCACCGCTAGGAACAGAATGTTCAGCTAAGGAGATACGGATGTGACCATCACTACTCTTCTTATGTATGCACTTTTGAGCTTGCTCTCAATGGAAACTTAATTTTTAAATGATACATCTTTTAAGGCAGGATTACATATTATGACAGTTATTATAAATTTTACAGAGTTTAGTAATTACCCTACTTAAATATAGTTCTTTGAGGATTTTTTCCTAGGTGTTTAATATTAAAAGATAGCAATCTGATCAGAAAGTGGATGCACCACTCGTTCTAAAATTCTACCCTCTACTCCCTAGAAATCATGCTTTAGAACCAACATTAGTTTGAAAGCATTCTTGAAAGTAAGCACTTCGTACTACTGTTTTTGATGGAGCTGTTAACTAATTATGTATCATCAAGTTGGTGCGGACTTTTTGTAATAAAGCACTCAGGAGGGATTTTCCTTTCTCATCTTCTTCTGATGATGCTCTAGGCTCAGCCCAGGCCAAAAAGAGGCAGGGCATTTAACACCAGGGCATGTGATTTCACCAACCACACATCCTTTGAGTGATCTTGGTTGTCCTTTGCCCCAAAAGACACAGCCGGGATTTGAACTCCCAGTTCCTGGTTAAGACACTCCAATGAAATTCAAAGGGCTATTAGTGCTAAATAAACTTCTTATTTCTAATCAGTATTTGTCACAGTATTTATCAGTATCTCAAAAATAAATATTTGTGAATTATCATAATGCAGGTATTAATACTGAATGCTAGAAGTATAAAACAAAAAGAACTTCTACTCAGAAATATTTATGTATGAAGTATTACTGGCCATAGCCACAGCAAATTTAGTATTCACACATTTAAAACCTTTTGTGAGTCTTTTCTTATTTCATCCTGTTCAGTGATTCTGTATGCTGCAGAATTTATCTTTTTCAAGTCACGAGCAATTAGTGAATTCTAATTCAGAAGAATGGATGGTGACAAGATTTTTTTGAATTTCAACATTGAGGCTGGCTCATAGTGACATTGGTGAGCAACTCAAGTTATTTTGGATGGCTCACAGACATTTTAGCACAAGACTCTTCTTTGTAAAAATGACACAAAATTTCCAGGCAAATCTTTTTAAAAGCCTGGTAATTCAGTTTGCAATGAAAAGTCCTGATTAGGAATATCCAGTCTTTACTGAACACACAGAAAGGACAAAGGGCATGTTTGCAAAATCAATTGTGCAGTTTTTATATTTACTGCACTTTTACCACATATGTCATTTATTACACAGTGGAAAACCATTAAATGCACAGTAGTTGTGCCAAGTGGCATTATGCTTTTAACAGCTTTAGTTCTCATTATATTTTGCCATGTGGTACAAGAGATTTTTATTCATTTAACAAAGTTAGGGGGGCTCCATGACATTTGCTTTGATGTCTTTCATAGTGTGCCTGAGCTTTTTGCTTTTTGTGTGTAGGTATGATCACTAACCCACAAGCTTATATGAAAACAAGTTGTTCACTCATTAAAATTGGAAATGCAAATTAGGATGAGAAAGGTTTAGATTACCTTCATACAGAAATTCATTCATTATCTTAACATAACTTCAATATTTCTATGAATGGGTGAATGACAGCACTTGATTCTGTTTTATCTTTCTACTATGAATACATTATAAAGGTATCAAACTGATACTAATAGTCAATCCATCTGCCTCTTCATACTAGTTCCCCAGGGATAATGGCCCGATTCCTTAAACACCTATCAAATGTGTAGGGCACCCTCATCTCAAGGGACCTTGCTGTATCTAACAAGGAGGAGTGGGGGGGGAGTGTGTTTTATAATCGGGACTATGATGTGTGCGTGCTGCACAATTCAATTTAAAGAGGCAGAAAAATATTATGACCCTAAAGATCAGAAGATTCCACCAGGACTACTGTTGCTGTTAATACTGCAGATAAAGAAGTACAGTGGTACCTCTCTTAAAGAGCATAATGTGTTCCATGGCATTTATTTTATTTATTTATTTATTTATTCATTTATTCTTCAAATTTATACCCCATTGCTCTTTAAGCGAGTTTGCTCTTTAAGCGAAACACCATTGTAAGTGACCAATTGTGACTTCTGGTGGGGGGGAGGGGGGACGTGAAGCCCAATTTAGTTATTAAGCGAGTTTTTGTATTGGTTTTAGTTGTTAAGCGAGGCGACCATTCAGAGAAAATTCTGCTCTTTAAGCAAGTTAGTCTCTAAGTGAGGCGGTCTCTATGCGAGGTTTTACTGTGCTTGGAGGAAAGGGCCGTTCCTATTTCAAACTCAGAGCTTTTCCTGCTCTTGCTGTACTCACCTGGCTTTTGTTGGCAGCAACCTTGGCGAAGAGAGCCTGAGACACTTTGGCCCTTTTCATCTCCTGTTGGATCTCGTCATAAATAACAGCTGTGATGTTGATGTTGGCTCCGTCCACCTTAATGGGGAGGTCTGTTGTCGGTGTCGAGGTTTTGGCCTACCAAGAGACCATGAAAATAATAATTAAAAAAGTGCTGCTTTCAACCCAGCCATCTGTGCAGAAATTATCAAAGGATTTCAGTCAGCTGATGCCAAACTGCATTAGCTACTGAGGGACACTTCCTGTCCATTATTCTAATCAGGTTAATTGTGATTTGAAATAATTGCGGTGCATTCCTATAGGACATACACTGTTCTCTCTCTCCCTGCTGCCCTCTCTCTCTCTCTCTCTCTCTCTCACACACACACACACACACACACATACTTACACACACATACACAGACAGCACACTTCTCTATCCCTCTCTCCAATAGATACAGAAAAATAATGGATGGGGAAGTGGAAAGGTTACATAGGAGACACATTAAACTTCAATCAGTTGCTTAGTTCAGCTGGCAACCAAATACGACGGGTGATATACATGAGTGTCTGGATTTTTCTTCCCTTAAAAAAGCATACCTTGGAGGAAGAGCCAATTCTTCCAGAAAAAATGGGTAAATGCATAGAGGTCTCTAAATAATAAATTATTACTCAATTTAATGCACTCCCTCAAGTCTCTCTCATCCTTTATTAAAATGATATGTATGTCATTTGAGTATGTATGCTTTCCCATCATTATGCTGGCCAGACAGTCACCTAATTTCACCTAGGAAATCAGTGGGAATGAGAAAAAATTAATAACTCCAGGCTTGACGGTGTATTGGATGCGCGGCCCTTAGTCTCCTAAAATCATAATCCAATTCTGTGTGTTCCACTATACTCCTTTTAATGGAATGATTCCCAACAGATTGCTATGACAGCTGAAGGACAATAAACAGAAAAGACTGGCACTTGTACATACCTAGACATTAAATACATATGTAGAAGATAAAGAATTGAGAGAGTGGGAGGCTATTGCCCTTGAACCAGAAACTGTGTCCTGTTAAGTGTGGGAAATAATTTCACCAATGTAAATCAAACACAATATTGAAACAATCAACTAAACTATGTACTTAACCATCGTGGTTATATTACACAATCAGTTCTATCAAATAGGAGTTTGGAGTTTGGGTGCACATGTGTATGTGTATGTATGTGTATGCACATGCACATGCACATTATATGTATATGCACAAGCATGTGTGCACACATATACATGCCCACACATACATAAATACATACACTTGGCATGGCAACTAAGGCCACTGGATGTAGGGAGGATTTTTAGAAAACTAAACATGTTAAAATGAAAGTTGTATCTAGAATAGACAAGAATGTCATTTCATCCCTGCTCACATCATAATGTGCAGGACCTGTTGAATACTAGTAAAGTTAATTTAATATGGTCATCCAGTGTGAAGAAAAATAAATTTTACAAAACTATTTCTAATATGCAAATTTAGTGTTTTGTTCTATTTGAGAAACTTTAAAAAGCCAGTCAGCTTCTACACTAGTGGCAACCTAAAGTTGGTTCAAAAATACTCAGAATCTCCAGGAGAGAAGAGAGCAAAGTATTACACTGCAACTTCCATCAACCCTCACAAAAAAAGCCAGGAGCTCTAAAACCGAACATCTCAAGGTTCACACTTGTTGCACTCTTGTTCTAGAACTACCTCTTTTTCACATGCATTTGGCTTGGATCAAAGGTCAGAGATTCTGCTCTAAATGATTCCTCTATCAGAAATATACTGGATAAGCAATATTCAATATTTTCAAACTAGGACTCAAAACCCCATGGCAAGTCTCTTGGGATGAAATGGTAAACCATCCCTCAAACATCTTCCATAACTTGTAAACCTTATGAGAGCAAGAAGTGACTTGATGACCCATTCATGGAAGAGGTCCCTAGTTTGCCTTTCAGCAGATAATAATTTTTTTAGAGTTTTATGACCAAGGACTGCATTTTTTTAAAAAGAGCTTACTGGGGTTTCTACTCTTTTTTTCTAAAATTTCTTTTGAAATGGCAAGGATGTTTTAAAGTCTGCTGCTCTGTATTATAAGTAATAAAAATAAGTGGAACTCTTTCAATATTTTTTAAAAAAAAACCCTTTAAATTGTTTATTGTCTAGCCGTTTTCTATACCTTTTCTTTAAAACGTAAGATACAGGATAGGACAACAGGCAGCCTTTTCTTTATTTCTCAACTTTTAGCAAAAAGTGAAGAAAGAAGAAACCAAAATTTAACCCATTCTGTGTTGATCTCAAAACTCCTCAACTTTCATTTATTTGATCAGTTGTCTCTAACCACCTAATAACTGAGGAAACAGCCCAAATTATACATCAGTGTAAACCTAAAAACTAAGAGAAAAACAAAGAGTGCCCTTTGGCTATTATATTTCTTCATACTTTCTCAGCTTACTCACAATAATACAAAATCATATTACAGACTGGTATCTATGGAAACACCATTTTGTATATAGGATTAATTTTGCAATCACAACATAAATGTGTCTTTCATTTTTAATATGTTTTCTCTGTCTACCCAGTTTGACTATTTCTTAAGGCAGAATTCTAGTATCAAAAAGTTCATTCTCAGTGGCAAACCTTTTAGCAGAAATCACATATATACACTCTACCACTTAATTATTTTAGTCTGTGTTAGTTACTGTTTAACAACTGATGTTGAAAAGTCATGTTCTAGCATAATAAAATGTCTGCCATTGTGTAAGTGATATGGAAGAAAGCACTCTTCTTTGCCTATCCTGGGTGAAATCCGTTGCTTCTACCTATATAAACCTGAACATGTTAGGAATATTTGCTGAGGTGAAGATTTGGGTGCTATTCCTCAAAGGGTGAGATGGCTGGCAATTGTAGAAATTTATCTTTGTTATATTTCAATTTTGTTCATTTTTTTCTCTTGTTTTCATGTGTTAAATAACACTTTATGGTATTTCTATTTTCCTGATTGCTTAAATGTTAATTTTAATCTTTATGAAATTGTGAAAAGATGTTATCAATAAAATAAAGAAATCCACATATAATAACACTGTGACATATATAACATTTTACTGCATTATCTATCTGTACTTCTGACTCAACATGTCATGGCCCAGGCTGGGCGAGTCCTTTAATGAGGACAAGCCAGAATTCCATAAACTTGATTAGTGAACGGTTAGCTCAGGAGTGGCCAACCTTTTTGCGCTGCAGGCCTGACCATGCCCACAGAACAGCTGAGTGGGCTGGACCATGCCCCCGGAAGCTGACATAAATGTGCCCACTTCCGTCAGCTGCAGGTGCATTTGCACATGCATGGGTGTGTCTTACGTCTGATGTAAACACAACTGCTTCTACCTCCGGGTGCCAGGGAAACAGCGACGGGCCAGATGAAATGGTGTCGCAGGCTGGGTCCAGCCCACAGACCGTAGGTTGGGAACCCTTGTGTTAGATCCTGGAAGACCCTGGGCATAAGCCTCCAGAAAGAAGAATGTCCAGAAGCAAGTGGCATTGTGCTTAGGCTAGAGGTCTCAACCCCCATGAATGCCACATCATAAAAGCACAAGCCTAGGAGGAGAAGCCCCAGGGTGATTTGCTCACTGCAGTTCACCCTGGGGCTTCATCACCCTGGGGCTTCATCACCCTGGGGCTTCATCACCCTGGGGCTCCATCAGCCTGCAGATGGAGGGACATCTTCAAGAATAGCAAGTTTACTTAAGGGAGAGCTCTTCCTCCAAGTGACACAAAACAGTGACCTGCAGCAGCTTTCTGATTCAATGACTACGGAACTGGCTTCATTTTGAATGTACTTGAACTCTGGCTTCAGATCTCTCACTTGATTTATCTGACTCTCCATGCCTTAACATAAAACTTGTTATGTTTACCTCCAGAGGTGAAAGAACCTTCATCAATTTCTCTCTTTCATGTAGAACATCTCTGGTGCACACACATTACCTTTTCAATCAAGAAATGTTTTAAAATGTTTAAAGTACTTGCAGATGGGAGCATGAAATTTGCAATGACTTGGTAGTATTATTGAAGGAAACTAGTTGCCAGTGTGTTTATTTTTATTTATTTTTATTTCATTCATTTCATTTGTACCCCGCCCTCCTCCGAAGACTCAGGGTGGCTTTACAACTAAAAACAATTAAAACACATACATAAAAATTAAAATTCAAGTTAAAACACCAAGGAGAGAGGTGGGATATTTAAACGAGCCAGGCAACTGAGTTGGCCGTCTGGCCCACTCCCCACACATGCCCCCCCCCACCAGGTCTTCACTCCTTTCCTAAAGGGCAGCAACTCTGTCTGGAGACGTAACTCTTTTGGCAGGAGGTTCCATAGGGCTGGAGTGGACACAGAAAAGGCCCTCCTTCTCATGCTAGAGAGATGAGCCTCTCTAGCTGAAGGTACGACCAGAGAGCCTCTCCGGTCCGCTCTAGTTTATTCTGTTATGTACCATCAAATTACATCTAATGTATTGCTAGGCAAGGAACTTTTGTTATTTTTCTGATTACTGCTCCCAGAATTCACCAGGAATTCTCCAATTCAAAATTCTGGTAACTGTAGCCCAAAAATAAAATCCACATTTTCAGAGAAAATCCCATGCTCCATGTTTTGTTTCAGCAGAAGTCTCTCTCTGGAGTGACCAACATTAGCCTGAAGAAGCAGTGACAGTGGCTAAGCTCAATGAGATCTACATAGGATTCAAGGAGTTTAGACTCTGTAGAGGATGCCTCTCAAAATACTACCACTCCTCTAATCCCTAGCAGCTTCCATGGAGCTTAGCCATTCTCACCCATTACCTTCTATAGGTTAATTTCAGTCAACCCACACCTCTGTTGATAGATCCATTGATATTCTATTATGTAAATTTTATTTTATTTTTCTTTCTTTTCTCTGTCATTACACATGGCTATAATATTTTTTAGTTTCATATGAAATAAAGGCAATATCATATCTGTTAAGATACATGAATAGTGTGTTAGATATATTTCTTTACCTATTTAATTTTTCTGTTCAAGCCTGCAGGCCTTTCACAATTACAATGTCTTTACTTTCAAGGTACGCACTATACTGTATTAAAAAGTATGCTGGGGAAACTTGGAGAGAAAGGAAACAAGGAGGAACAGGCTGGAAAATCTTCCTTATCGCAATGTGCTGGTGAAAATGGAAAAACCCAATTAACTATGAGCAACGACGACAACAACAAGAGCATGGTATATAGAAAATATACTATCAGATATTATGCATGCATAATGGCTTTCAAATATTTAGAAGTGGATCCCACCCATAAACTTGGACAGGCTTATCAGAATCTACAGATATACTGTTCACCTTTTGAGACCTACTCTTCCATTTTGCAGGGACTGTATCATGCTTGACAGGATCCTAAAAAAGTTTCCACCAGACCTTCTAAGATTACTGTCGTGCCTCTCTCCACCCAAACTTGTCAGGTGATGACAGGAGAAAGGCAGGAATACTGAGAACAGGCAACTCTAGATACCTGGCACTTCCCCCAATTAGCACTAGGGAAAGAATGTCTAGATGAGACGACAACAACCCCTGGCGCAAAGCCCTTAACTTCTGTCTGATTGTGCCTGATGCCAAAACCAAACCTGCCACTCTTCACCAGAAACAAATGCTATAACATCAATAGTGTGAACACAGACCTTGACTCTTAAGAACTAAAAATGTTATCCTATACTGTATCAGACAACTGGTCCACCTGACTCATTATTGACACTGATTTGCAGCAATGTACCAGAGGTTTAGGTATCAAGTCAATGTCCAGTGCTTCCCTACCAGTAGACACTGGAAATTAATCCTAGGAATTTCTGGACGCAAAATAGATGTTGTACCATTGAGCTATGATTCATTCAGGATCAAAACCTTAATTAGCAATTATGATGCCCAGGACAACCAGTGCCATCTCTCCCCACTCTGCCCTGAGACACATGGGGGGGGGGGGAGAGAATGTGGTATCCTCTTAAAAGCCAAAGATGGTTTATGTTTTCAAGAAAAAGAAAGTGAACACTGTTACTGTTTATTTTTCTAACATCCATCAGTTCATTTACCTCCAACTTTTGGCACTCTGGAGTAAAGGCCAACATGCCATGACTTAATTACAGCTCTGCTTACAATATACCTGGAAGATTCCTGTAGAGCCAAGCCTGCAGGCCAATAAACACCAGCATAATGTAGTCACTCTATTTTCCAACTCAATCTTACAAGTAATTCGTCCTTTATTTTTCATATTGAGACATATATATATATACACATGGTGTAAATTTGAACAGAATTTAAGTGTGACATGGAGGGAGAGTTGGATGAAGGGATGAGCCTATTCTTGAATGGGCTGAAACAACACGAAGGATGTACTGCCAGACCACTAGAAGAAAAATGGCCTTCAATGTGTGACCTGTCCATAAAGAGCTCATGGTTTCCCTGTAGGTCTCAATCCATAGTGTGAAATATATTGTCTTAATTTCGCAGACTAATTTCTGAGTCCACTAAAGATACAGATTGGTTAACATAGAATACTTTGACCTGGATCTACTGTAATTTCTGACTGTGTTTTGCTGCTGGTTGATTGAAGTCAGGCTGATAGATCCTTGGGTATGTTTTGATTAAGTGTCCTGTTTAGATACTGGATTTGCAGCAGGAGATGAGTAACTGGAACAAATCCATATCGATATAACATAAAGAGGAAAATTAACAGATATGGATAGAAAACCTCTGGCACAAACATGAACTCAGAGGAGACTGTTAGTGTTGAAACAATGTCAAATAGTAAAGGCATTGGGATTCCTTTGTTCCACTGAGCTCTATGAAAACACCTGTTCTTGAGAACTTGGAATCATATCAAATATGTGCACTTTGTCTTGTATTTGAATTCTTTCATGTATTTAATTTAATATTGATTCTTTATATTTGCAGCATTAGTCAAGTAATAATTTAATGGTTACACCGGGGAAGTGCTCCTAAAAGATAACATTCCCTTGGGAACAGCAATTCCAAATCCTAAACATCTAACAAACAAACAAACAAAAGCTTTTAAGATGCACCTGGGTAAATGGAATTGTCATTTTTATTATGTGCCATCAAGTTGGCCCTGACTTATGGACATGCTATGAATGAATGGTCTTCAAATGGTGAAATGAATACCAGGTGGGGAAAGGCAACAGAAGGTGTTTGTGGCACATAAAAGCTAACAAGTTTTATTTGGCATAAGCTTTGATGGGCTAGTCTTTGACCCAACACAAGACTCTCTGTTGTTGTTGTTGTTTGCGTTTTTCACTACAGCAGACTTCAGGCTGATATAGCTATCCCAGTGGAAATTTCTGAGATGAGAAAAGTTACATTTAGGATTTTAATTCCCAGAACACCTCAGCCAATGTGGCAACTCTGGGGAAACCCTAACTATAATCTCTCATGATTCCTGCCTATAGATTTTCAGGATAGTGGGACACTTTTGAAAGTAATTAATTGGGTTCAGCCTTACCTGGGGGGTTCTGGAGGAACTTGGACTGCTGGCAGCTGAAGACACCATGCTCACATTGGGGTTCATACTCCTTTCTCTCTCATCCTGATATATACGATCTCGCTCTGTCTCAGGTAGATTGAGGAAATTCTGCATTGCCCTCAGATTTACCAGGAGGGACTGAGAAGCTGTTCTAGGGTCTTCTTCTTTACGCAGTATCTCTGATAGCAATCCCTGGTTCAAAAAATTAAAAAAAAGGCCAAGTCTTAAAAAAAATATTATAACCAGCCAGGCTGCATTGCTGAGACCCTTCCTCAGATGTCAAAGCAAAGGGAATGTTTTGTAGAAACAAACCTCATTTTCTAGGGAGGGTGAATTATTTAGAATCAATTATGTTCAGATTCTATCTTCTATTTATGAACAACCTGAACAAAAAAGTGCCAAACAGGCAGGTGCAGAGTAAGACACCATTATAAAACTACAATCCTAGCCAGGTGTCTTCTGAAAATATTTTAAGAACTAAGTGCTCTCACTCTTTCTACTTGAGACTGGAAACATTTGGCAAACACTCTTCATCTTCAGGAATCAGCCAATTTTGTTAAATTTAGTTCAGACATTTAAAAAGCACAGGAGAATTATGAAGAAAAAGGTTTGGCAGGCTCTGGATGTTACAGTTCATTCACTGCAAACCTGCCATTCTATTTAATGGAAGCAAATGCTGCAAACATGAGAAATCCTCAAGATACTTCATGTTAGAAATTGATAATTTGAAAATTGCTTGCTGCCTCATTTAGAAAGTCAAGAGGTAGCAATAGCCCTATTCATCAAAGATACCTAGCATTTTTAAACATGAAAGAAGTCAGAGACTCACAAGTATAGCATGAAGGTAAGTCCTTAGAAACCTAAAAAAGGCATGGAAAGTAAATTTAGCATGATATTTGGGAAATAAATTTCATTGGCCTCTAACAATTTCAAAGATGATATTGAAAATGGTAGCACCTTAAAACCAGGTGTCATAATAATCCATGTCAGTTTTGTTTCAAGAAACTGATACAGCTGTCCCCCTGGAAATCTGTAACTAGTACAGTACTACTATACCTTTCTTTTATGGCTCTGTGTAATAGAAATGTTATTCTCAGTACATCATCATTCATCCATTCTAATGTTACACTGCACACAATTTCCAGGACTAGAACAGTGTGACATAGAGTTGTGGCGCATGAACATATATCCCACCCTGTGTCTCCTGGCCTTATAGAGCTAAAGAGGCAAGGGTTTTGAAAGCCGGAAGATAGGTGTGGAGTCCAGCCACCGGTCAATGGAGGCCTCCATGAGGCTGTTCCTACAACATTCAATTTTAAATATAAATCTCAAACTCTTTCCATCTTGTGTATGAAGAAGTTTGTAAATTACTATGGTCATGCAAAAAAAAAAGGAACACAAGTCTTAGTCAATTGTATTGCCCAAGGCCAGAAGGTACAGTACAGGTATTCACAGATTGGAAATGTATCTGTTAAAAATGTGGTGCCTGTACAGAACTAGAATATCATGAGCATGTGCAAACACATGGAGAGTCAAACTCAGAATTTTAAGTGCAAAACCTCAAAGTCTCTGAGTAGGTTGTATGAGTCTGTAAGATCCACTTTCTCCTGGATTCCTTTTTTTAAAAGTGACACAGTATTTTCACAATTTTTATTAAGAACTTTTATAAATGCTGGGAAGTTTTTAGTTGCTGGATAGCTCAGTGAGTTAGATACGTGGCTGGAGTGACCCCCCCCCCTCCCCAGGAGAAGAGCCAGCTTTGTAACCTTAGGAACGTTGCACAGTCCCATGGCACCTCAGACAAACAGAATGGTAAACCACTCCTGAGTACTGTCTACCTAGACATTAACCCTGGAACAAGATGCTGTTAAGTTAGAATTGACTATTATTAGAATGTTCTTATCCAGAAACAAATAATATCATTCTGACCAGCCACTATCAGCTCATTATTCCAACTGTCGCAGCTCCCCCAGTGGCTTAGTGGTTAAGGCGCTGAGCTGGAGACTGGAAGGTCGGGTTTCGATACCTGAGAGCTGCACTTGGGGACATGAAAGGAGCCTCATTCTGGCATCCTCTGACTTATTATTATTATTATTATTATTATTATTATTATTATTATTATTATTATTATTATTATTATTATTATTATTATTATTATTATTATCATCCCAACTGCCAATCCTGGCAAGGGATTACAGGAATGAGCAGACAGCCATTCTGTGTTACTAAGTTGAGAAGAAGTCATGTGCAGAGTTCCCGTATCAGCTTGACAAGCAAGGATCAGTTTACATAATGGGATCAGAAGCTTATGCTGTGTGATAATTGCCTGTATCAAACCAAATCTAAAATTTACCAATTACACAGTATAAGCAACTACTGTGTTGTTTGAGGATCCTAGCAAAGCAGCATGAAATAAGCTGTATAAAATGGCATGCAAAAAAGAAAGCACGAGTGCAAATGATGCATTGTGGTGCATGTCAAACTGTCTTTGATTAGTCAAAATAGAAACAAAATCTTCACCTCTCTCCTCCAAAAACTACAGGGCATCCCAAAAGCCACCATACATAGGGGAAATGGGAAATCATAGCATAAATATACCTTTCTTGACAAAAAAAACACACAACATCTTTACAAAACACTATCTACATATTGGCCATCTCTTTCTACACACACACACATGAAGTCTTCTCCCTAACTCATGGTGAATATGCTCCATAAGCAATGTGTTGTCATGTATGATGACTTTGGGGACACACTATTATTCAGTCAATCTCTAAGAAAGAAAGCAAACTTAGGCAATGTTGCCTAAAATTAATATGAATATCAAATACAATCTGAAAAGTTAATGACAAAGAAGGTTTTCTCCTTTATGACAGCATTGTCATACCTAAAAACTCTATACTGTATATTCTAATTTGAAAATAATATTTATACTTTCAACACAGTCCAGAAAAAGCAGCTTAATGTGGAAAGAGGCATCGACCTCTAAAAATGGATGGAACTCCAGGAAAGTCTAGCCCATTGTTTCCCAACCTTTGTTTTTTGGACTTCAATTTCAAGAAACTGCTGGGAGAAACATCAACAATTTGAGATATGCAGATGATAACACCCTAATGGCAGAAAGTGAAGAAGACCTATGAAGCTCCTGATTAGGTTGAAAGAAGAAAGTGCAAAAGCTGGCTTGAGACTCAATATCAAGAAAACCAAGATCATGGCCACAGGCCCTCTCAGTCCCTGGAAAATAGATGGGGAAGAAGTAGAAGCAGTGACAGATTTTACTTTCCTAGGATCAAAGCTCACTGCAGATGGCGATTGCAGCCATGAAATAAAAAGGCGACTTGATTCTTGGGAGGCAAGCGATGAGAAACCTGGGGAGCATAGTGAAAAGTAGAGACATCAAATTGCAAACAAAAATCCGTCTAGTCAAAGCAATGGTATTCCCAGTGGCAATGTTTGGTTGTGAGAGCTGGAAAATAAGGAAAGCTGAGCACAAAAGAATAGATGCCTCTGAGATGTGGTGTTGGAGGAGAGTTTTGAGAGTCCCCTGGACAGCGAGGAGAACAAATAGGTCAATCTTAGAAGAAATCAACCCTGACTGCTCCTTAGAAGGGAAAATAGTAAAGATGAAGCTAAAGTACTTTGGACATCAAATGAGAAGAGAGGATTCACTTGAGAAAGCCTTGATGCTGGGAAAGGTGGAGGGCAAAAGAAAAAGGGGGCAGCCAAAAATGAGATGGCTAGATGGTATTGTGGACGGAATGGGCACAGAGCTGAGCAAGTTGAGGAGGATGGTGGAGGACAGAAGTGCCTGGCGGACAGTGGTCCATGGGGTCATCGCAAAGGGTCGGAGTCGACCGTGTGACTGAACAACAAAAAACTCAATTCCCCAAAGCACTGATCAGCCAACGTACTGATTTAGGCTTCTGGGAATAGAAGTCCCCCTGTGGGGCATGTGCCCCACTTTGGGAAACAGTGGTCTAGCCCCAAGTCAAAAGGACTACTAGGTTACTTTTAAAGTCACTTAATAGGCTACAGATTGGAATTTGTAGAACCAGAAGGAACCTTAAAAAGTGAGGGTTTTGCACCAAGAGCCTTTTGCAAATATGGAAAAGAAAAGGCAACTTCATATGTACATATGTTCTTTATGCCATTCAACATGTACTATGGAAAACCTGATGCTTAATGCTCTTGATGGACAAGTCAATGGAACGTACTACAACTTTACTCCTTGTTTCAGTTTTCTTTGTAGGCAATAAAGAAGGAGCTTCTCCAAAGAATGTGAGGAGTGTGAATACCGCCGAGCATCCCCTAGACAACAAGACCCTATCAGTGTTCAGAGTGGCAGCTGTGGTAGCTGTGGTAGCCTGTGCAGACAAGAAAAAACAAAAAACAAAAGTAAAAACTATAAAATAAAAAAAATTAAAAGATGAGGCGCCTTAAAGACTAATTGCTACAATTTAATGTGAGCTTTTGTGGACATAACATAAGAGTAAAACTATTTTAAAAAAACCCTCCTGCAGTACTTGGGAATTGAACTGCTGATCTCCCGCCTTCCAGTCAGCGTCTTATCCACTCGAGCAACTGAAGTGACTCATAGGTAATATATTTATTTTATATCATCTATAATATATTTATTTTAGCTGTCTCCTTCTGGATCCTTATTCTATACTGTTTCTTCTCCAGGACATTAACTTTCAAATCCCATGAATAATGTCCAGGTAGCCTGACATTATTTGAAACAGTTTTCTGTGTATTGCTATTCCCAATGTCCGATCTATGTGCATCCGTTCTTTTCCACAGATATTGTCCTGTTTGGCCTATGTAGAGTCCAGAGAGGCATTGTTGGGGAAAGATGCTATAGATCACATTGGCAGAGGAACAAGTAAGTGTGCTCTGGATATTGTGTATGACATTGTTGAGTCTTGTAATCATGTTGCCAGAGTAAATGTGGGAGCAGAGCTGGCATCTGGATTTGTGGCAGGGCACAGTCCTTATCACTGTTTTAATGCTGTTTAAGTCTTTGTATGTCAACAGTTGCTTGAGTTTGCAAGTTTGTCTTAAGCAGCTATTAGGCTTGCCATCAAAGGCTTGGGAGAATAAAGTATTATTTTGTCAAAGATGGAATTGAGATATGACATGTGTGAGTGGTCTCAGTTGTGGTTGTTTCCTCTTCTGGATGTGTCTTGGAGTAAGTAGCTTCTGCGTATTTCCGTCGCCCAGCGCATTTGTTCTTTAACCATACTAGATGAATGTTTTAGTCCAAGAAAAGCATTTTGTAGGACCCCTGACAAGAAGCAATTGTATTGAGGGCTTGGTTGTAAACTATAGATTTTTGTAGTGTGCTTAGGATGGAAGCTGTAGGAATGCAAGCAAGTATATCAACCATATTTGACACAGTGCAGTGCTAAGATATTATGTTGTAGTCAGGGCCATAGTCAGGGGGCCCAGGGTGTGTGGAAAACCCTCCCGAGCCAACAGCCCACCCTCCCCCAACCCACCCAGGGAGGACAGTGTTATATATGTGAGTGTGACATTGCTACCCCTCCTGAAATTTTTTTGCCCCTCCTGAAAAAAAAATACCCTCACTGACCTCCCAAAAAAATCTAGAATCCTGGCTCCAGCCCTGGTTGTAGTTTCACAGCAACTAAGCTGATGTTGGGATGAAAGTTATTGAAATCCCAGTGGAATTTCTTTATCACTTCATTTTCTTGAGTCTAGATTTTTAAAATGTCATCAATGCACCTCAAAAGAGAGGCATGACTTTGGGGTACAAATGTTAACAAAACATTGTTCTCGGCCAGCCATTAATATATTCACATATTGTGGTGCCATGTGAGTACACATGGCAGTTCTATTGATCTGGGGGGTAGGTTTTATAGTTGTGTGTGAGCACCAAGTCAAGGAGGGTGGTGACTATGTGGGCTTTCTCCTTATTTTGACTGGTATTCTTGACAACCTGTCCCTGTATGGGATGTCAGTGTTCATAGCTAAGATGGTCTTGCTAGGGAGGTTGTGTGTGGATTGAATTTTGCTTAGAAAGTCTGTGGCATTTCTTAGGCACATTGGTGGTTTGAATATGGAGCCCACAAATCCAGATATCACTATAGTGACAGTATTAATGCTTGAAACAATAGGTCTACCAGAGTTTCCTTATTTGTGTATTTTTGGTGGCAGGTAGAAGGTGGTTGTTTGAAGTTCTTATTGTGTGTTGGTTCTTGCTGTGTGTTCTTATATGTATTTTAAGGGAAATTTTTAATTTGATTTTGTAGTTCTTTTGATATTTGTCAGTAGGGTCTGTCATTAGGAGCTGGTAAAAATTAGAGATGGACAATTGTCTCTCAGCTTGGTATGCAGCTTGGTATGCTGTCTTTGTTTACTTCTTTGATGACATTGGGGCTGTTTTTGAGACTGTGGTAAATCATGTTCCTTGGTGATGAACTCAACCTCAGGGTGGTGGAAAAAGCACTTCATACAGAGGTCCAATTCCTTGTTCTGATCATTTGGAGGAGTTCTCACTGAATTCTTCTTTCTGTGGTGCTTAGAGGGGCATGGTTGTGGGCCAGCATATAGTTTCTCCTGCCCTGACAAAGTTGATCTTTCCACTCCAGAAGCACCACTGGATAGCTTCTAACAAGAACGAAGATGCTTGCTCTGCAATTTATCAATACTTTAACAACATTAAAACTTCAAATTCTTCTTGCCAGAACCTCTTAATTCTTTGCCCTTTTTTGTGCTTAGCAAGCTGGCAAACAAATCTATGCTTAATTGGTATCCTTTTTCTTACTGAAAAATTTCACTGTGAACAAAAACACATGTATGTTTGCTTATGTATTTCAAACCATTGAAAATGCACAGAAATGCTCACAACTGCTTACAGCAGATGCTCGCAATTGGTTCATTTTATATGAGAAAATCTGCTACTCATGACATTTCCATGTTTTGCTGGTCAAGGTGATTTTGCTCTTTGGAAAAATAAATGTGGTTCCAATTTTCTATTAAAATGCAGGTGCCCAGTGCTTCTAAAATGTTTTTGAACTCCTCAGTGTTACTGGACAAATTCATTGGGGCAATTCAGCTTCCAGTTCTTCAACCAACCTGTTGCAGGGACTCAGGAGGCTAGCCTGGTTTTAGAATTCAGAACATTTTGGCAGCTTTGGTGGATTAAAACTATTTATGGTTGAGAATCACTCTGACCTGACATGCTTTTGGCAAGGTCACACTCTCTCTGCAAGATTTTTTAATGAGACAGTCATCATTTTCATGTCAGAGATAACTCTGGGTTGAAAGGATTTTTGCAGGGGATGCTTAAATGAGGCTCCTTTCATGCCCCCATCGTCCAGCTCTTGGGAATCAAACCCGTCTTTCCAGTCTCCAAGCCTAGCGCCTTCACCACTAAGCCGCTGGGGGAGCTACAATGGGACACTAAGACTATACTGTACTGTATATCAGTTGAAAAATTAATAATGGAATAAATAGTACCTTAAGCCTGGTAGAAAACACATCTGCATTGCTGGGGTTTTTATTTAGCCTTTTTAATTCTAAAATTATTACAGTGCTACAACTTTCAAGTGAAAGAAGCACTTCCAGAAAACAAAAACAAAAAGATGACACAACGTGGTCTCTATTTAAATAGCCTACTCACACAAAATTAATGACTTGAAAGGGAATTCTGTTTCATTCTGAGGCTGAATGGAGGGTTCTGACAGAGAGTGCACGCAGTAAATAAAGGACAGTGACAACAAAGTGAATAAATAAAATATCAAGTGAGCACCTCTCATTTCTGTGCATATACTTCTGAATTGTTTCATGCAAACTCAAGCAAAAACCTATATTGTAATAAAATTAAAATAAAGTGATACTAAATAATCTGTTCAGCTTTTTTCACCTGCAGCAAATTAGGCTTTCAATATGCAAAGCATCTTCCTTTAAGAAAAACAAATGATCGTGATTTCATTTAATTGTAATTTAATGAGGTATAATTTATTTTTGAAGTGATATACACCAGGTGTGTGATACTGGCCCAGTCAGACAAGCTATAGTGTTGCTATTTTTGAGAAATGCCTGAAGTTGGCCAGAGATGTTTTCATTTCTGCAAAGTATATTTCTGCTGCAAGAAAAAATACAGGAGGAGGGAAATGCCCAACATTTGTGTCTTTGCTATAAAATTCCATTGGCAAAAATTAGCTCGTACAAAATTTTTCCACATTTTTAAAAAGCTAGACAAACGAAGAACTAATAGTCATTTAATGCTAGAGCTCTAACTCTACAGTTTATTTTTCATCTCATAAAAAAATCAAGGCACAATTATAATAGAATTTTAGGCTGTTTGCGATGGGTGTTGTGTAGTTATTTTTACCAAAATACAAGGATGAGCAAGAATTCCATTTTTTTACAAGAATTTACCAGACTATACCAAGAATTTATTGTATGATGAACTTCAGTTGTCTACATTAATGTTGATATATACAGTAAGCACAAAATATTTTTATTTGAATGAAAGAAAGTGAGATTTTAAAACAGAAGCTGAGAAATGGAAACTGAGAGCTTGACTATACAGGGAAGGAAAGCAGAAATAAAATGGTTTTGGGATGAGTTGATTCACATTTTCTCCATTGGTCACAGTATAAAATAGGAAGCGTGAATCAGCCTGGAATTTTACAGTCCAAATCCATAGTTCTTTCCTCTCCAGAGACCCTTCTATTCTTTTGGAAATCAAACCTAATCTTTGCTTCAAGTTATGTGATCACTTTGACCCAATGCAGAAACGAAACATCAACTAAGTTCACACATAGTCACATAAAACAGTGCTTTGGCAAAGCACTTTCCCCCCTCACTCCTTGCCTCACATACAAAAAGCACCAGCACCCACCTCTTACCACAAAGCACATCTCCCAAGGCACTTCTATTTTTAGCAGCTTCTCCTCCAGCTAGGCTCCAGTTTGTTTATTTATTTGGAAAATACAACAATGGCCACAGGATTGGAATCCCAAAAAAGGGCAATGCCAAAGAATGTTCAAATTATTGGACAATTGCACTCATCTCACATGCTAGCAAGGTCATACTCAAGATAATACAGGATAGACTTCAACAGCACATGGAAAGAGAATTACCAGAAGTGCAGCCTGGTTTCCAAAGACACAGGGGAACTAGAGACCACATTACCAACATATGTTGGATCATGGAGGAAACAAAGGAATACCACAAACAAGTCTACTTCTGTTTCATAGACTACACCAAGGCCTTTGACTGTGTGGACCATAACAAAATGTGGTAAGTAATTAAAGATATGGGAATACCAGAACACCTTATATGTCTCATGAGAAATCTGTACATGAGTTAAAAAGCAACAGTTAGGATAGAATACAGAATGACAGAGTGGTTTGGAATAGGAAAAGGAGTAAGACAAGGCTACATTTTGTCACCCTGCTTGTTCAACTTATATACAGAGCACATAATGTGCAATGCAGGGATGGGCAAATCACAATTTGGGATCAAAATTGCAGGGAGAAACATCAACAATTTGAGCTATGTAGATGATACTACCCTAATGGCAATAAGTGAGGAAGACCTAAAGAAGCTCCTGCTTAGTTTGAAAGAAGAGAGTGCAAAAGCTGGCTTGAGACTCAACATCAAGAAAA
Organism: Furcifer pardalis; assembly: GCA_030440675.1. Taxonomy (NCBI): domain Eukaryota; kingdom Metazoa; phylum Chordata; class Lepidosauria; order Squamata; family Chamaeleonidae; genus Furcifer; species Furcifer pardalis. The sequence goes on from CP126894.1 coordinate 162,981,852, forward strand.
CAAAGATAATAGCAACAGGTCCTATCAGTCCTTGGAAAATAGATAGGGAAGAAGTAGAAACAGTGACAGACTTTATTTTCTTAGGATCGAAGATCACTGCTGGTGGTGATTGGAGCCATGAAATAAAAAGGCAACTGATTCTTGGGAGGCAAGCTATGAAAAACCTGGGGAACATAGTGAAAAGCTGAAACACCACCTTGTAAACAAAAATTCATATAGTCAAAGCAATGATATTCCTGGTGGTAATGCATGGTTGTGAGAGCTGGGCCATTAGGAAAGCTGAGCACAGAAGAATAGATGCCTTTGAGATGTGGTGTTGGAGGTTTTGAGAGTACCCTGGACAGTGGAGAAGAACAAATAGGTCGATCTTAAAAGAAATCAACCCTGACTGCTCCTTAGAAGGTCAAATAGTAAAGATGAAGCTAAAGTACAGTAGTTTGAACATCAAATGAGAAGAGAAGATTCACTTGAGAAAGACTTGATGCTGGGAAAGGTGGAGGGCAAAAGAAGAAGGGGCAGCCAAAATGAGATGGCTGGATGGTATTGTAGATACAATGGGCACAGAGCTGGGTGGGTTGAGGAGGATGGTGGAGGACAGAAGTGCCTAAAGCACAATGGTCAATAAAGTCACAAAGGGTCGGAATTGACTGTGTGACTGAACAATAACAACAGCTTAATGAGCTCTCCCAGTTGGCAAGAAAAAATGCTGAAATGGGTGTCTGGGGGAAGCCTTCTAAAAGCAGTTCCTTCGAAATCTGCCACCTACAGATTCTTCAAATAGAACTACAATTAAAGGCATTTCTCTCTCTGCTTGTTTGACCACTTAGATCAAGGGTGCCCAAACTTTTCGGCCCAGGGGCCGGATAACATTTTATCAGAGGCTCCGAGGGCCGAACTATCTCTCCATGGTACATACATCCACCCAGCCTTGCCGCCGCCACTAACGCCTTTGCCGCCGGCTCCTCTTTCACCGGCTCCTCCTTCACCGCCTTTTAAAAAAATATGACAGATCCTAGAAACTCACATCCAGCTTGGTCATTGTGGCATCCAAGGAGCTGTTGTTGTGTTCCAAAGCTTCAGGTAGGTGGGATTTTAATTAGCAATGAAAAGTCATTAGCCTTATAAAAGATCCGCTTCCTGACATGATGTCAGGAAGCGGATCTTTTCTAAGGCTAATGACTTTTCATTGCCAATTAAAACCCCACATACCTGGAACTTTGGATTTTAATTAGCAATGAAAAGTCATTAGCCTTAGAAAAGATCTGCTTCTTTTTTTTTTAAATTTTATTAGGTATAAAAAGTATTACAAATCAAGAAAAATACATAGAACAAGAAAGAAAAGAAAAACATTACATAAATCCAAAGTGTATATAGAGAAAAATCAAAAAAGAAGATAAAAATTCCCATAATTAACAAAACTACATTTGTATCATCATTCAAATATTATTACCTCATGATAAAACTTCAAACTGTAAATTATATCTCCCCATATCACCTCAAAACCAATATATTTAATTCTCTAACTCTACTATTTCTTTACTTTAGAAACACCCTCGTGATATATACATTGTCCGGAGATTAATGTTTCCTTATTTTTTCCAAAAATCATCTTGCTCAGATGCAGGGAATATGCCTTTATTTTTATCCATCACATAATCAACGAAAGGCTTCCAAATCCTCCAGAACCCATTGCCAGTTACTCTACCCTTATTAAAATTTAACTCCCAGGTGAGCTTTTCATTGAGTGCCAAATCCCACATTTCCTTGTACCAATCCCTTCTTTGTAAATTTTCATTGTTTTTCCAGTTTCTCGCTATACATTGTCTGGCCGCCGATAACATTATCGCCATCAGTTCGTTGTTATCCTCACTCATTTTATATTTATCCACCTCAGTTAACAAGACTGTATTTGACCCCAGTTTAACCTGCAATTCCAATATATTCTTAATTTCATCCTCAATGTCTCCCCAAAAATTCTTCAGAACATCGCAAGACCACCACATATGCTCATATGTACCTCTGGCTTTTTTACATCTCCAACATCTCTCGCTCACAGTTTCATACATTAAATGCAGTCTTACTGGGGTTCTATACCATCTCCAGATTAGTTTATAATTGTGTTCCTTCACTCTTACCGACATAGATCTCATAATACGTCTTCTCCACATTTTCCCCCATGTTTTCTCAGTGATTTTTGTGTTCAATTCCTGTTCCCAGCTATCTTTCAATATTTGTTGAGCTTTCCCCCCTTTATTTAATATTTTATATATTTTACTAACTATCCCTTTTATTCCTATGTCTCCTTTTCTTAATTTGACCAGCAATTTTTCAAATTCTGTAAGCTCCCTGTCTGATCCCAATTCCATAAAAAATCTCTTGTTCCAATTGTTCATCTGGAGGATTTTGAACCAATCCAACTCCAATTGCCGATAAAGCTCCTTTCTCCTCTCTAGATCCCTACAACTTTTGATCCAATCTTTCAACATAGAGACCCCATTTTCTAATAAGATATCCCTAATCCTACCGTCTATTTTCATCGGAAAATTATTAAAATCTTCTAATTCTGTAACCAATGAGATCCCTGGAATAAGATCCTTTCTTGCTTTGTTCCATTCCTCTATTGTTGCTCCTATCATCTTACCCTGAATTCTCATTTTTTTATCCTTATCCCCACATAAAAAAAATGCCTTCCCTTTCCTCGAGAACTCTTTTGATTCTAATTTTCCCCATATTGATTCTTCTCTAATTAGTAATTTGATAACATTTCATAATTGAAAGGCTCTATAATACTTGCTAACATTCGGGATACCCAGTCCCCCTTCTTTTTGCGATACGTACCACAGGAACTTAGATATTCTAGCTCTTCGTTTCCCATTGCAAAATCTATTTATGATATTTTGATATTTTTCCATTTCTTTATCTGTGTGTTTTATTGGCAGAGCATCAAATAAAAAATTTAATTTAGGTAACAACATCATTTTACACATTGCGACCCTGCCGAACCACGATAAATTCAACTTGTTATACTGTAGTTTTTTTTGTCTATCTCTTTCATTTGTTTTCCATAATTCAGTTCCTTAAGTTCCCCAGTTTTTTTTAGCAAGTATTACCCCTAAATATCTTAATTTATTCGGAGTTTGAATATTAAATTTTTCCTTTATTTCTTCTTCATCCTTCTTACTCCCATTAACTAAGATCATCTCGGATTTATCCCAGTTCACCCTTAAACCTGTCATTTCCTCGAAAGTTTTCAAATGTTCATTAATCTTTGGTATTGCTTGTGCTGGTTGTTTAATTGTGATTAGTGTATCATCGGCATATAAACTTATTTTATTCCCTTCTATTCCAAATAATTCTTTATCTTGCCGTATTAAATTCGCCAATAGTTCCATAGCCAATACAAACAGTGTAGGCGACAAAGGGCACCCCTGCCGAGTTCCAGCCTCCAATTTTATTTCTCCTGTATAACTATCATTGAATTTCACTGTCGCTATCCCCTGTTTATATAAATTCTTAATAACTTTTTGGAATTTGTCTCCAAATCCGTACAGTTTGATTACCTCATGTATTGTTGCCCATTGCAAAGAATCAAATGCTTTAAAAATGTCCAATGCTAAAAAACCTACTTTATCCTTTTGCTTTTCAGCTATATCCAATAAATCCACTACCCTCCTTGTGAGATCTGACATATACCTGCCCTTTACAAACCCTGCTTGATCATCTCTTATGTATTTGGCTATAAAACTATTTAGCCTAGTCACCATTATTGTAGAAAATTTTTTAGCGTCTTGGTTAATTAGGGATATCGGCCTATATGATTCTATTTTCTGTAAATCCTTACCCGGCTTAGGGATCAATGCAATAATAGATCTATTCCAAGATTCCGGTGTTGATTCTCCCTCTAAAATCCCATTAAACAATTTCTGTAATCTTGGAACAATCCAGGGCTTAAAATCCTTATAAAATTCAGCAGGAAGCCCATCTTCTCCTGGTGCTTTGTTCAATTTTAATTTGTTAATTACTTCCTCAATTTCTTTTACCGATATTTGTTCCTCCATCCTATTTCTATGCTCTTCTGTTATTAATGGTATGTTGTACTTTTTAAAATAATCCTCCAATTTGTTCAAATTTACCTGCTTCTTTGAGTATAGTTCTTTATAAAAGGCCTCTATTATTACTGCTTTCTCTTTCCTTTTATTACATCTCTTCCCCTTCTCATCTACCAATACTTCTACCTGGCCTTTATTCTTTTTATCCCTCGCTGCTTTTGCTAATAACTTAGAGTTTCTGTTACTATACTCGAAATATTCTCTTTTTAAAAATATCAAATCTTTTTTTACCCTTTCCATGTCCTGGGCTTCCAATTCTTTCTTTACTTTCTGTATCTGATGTAATACCCTCTGATCTTTACCCTTTATATATTCCCGGTGAAGTTGTTTTAATTGTGTTTCCAATTCCTGAGTTCTATTAATGTTCCGTTTCTTTTTCCAACTAGTTTTATTGATTCTCCTCTAAAGATCGCTTTCATTGTGTCCCATACCCCTCCTGAGCTGACCTCATTATTATCATTCCATGTCCAATATTCATCCCATTTCTCCATAATTTGTTTTTTCATGCTATCCTCTTTGTATAATTTTGAGTCATATCTCCAAACATATCTTTTCCTATCGCCTTCATCCAATTTTATATCTATACTTATCTTGGCATGATCTGATTCTCTAAATGTCCCTATTTTAATATCCTCTGTGTTTTTCAGTAACCCTTGCGTTACAAATATATAATCAATCCTTGAATACATATCATAAACTTGAGAATAGTAAGTGTAGTCCCTTTCCTGTCCTTTAAGTTCCCTCCATACATCTTTTATATTCATTAATTTTGCCCAATCGCTTAGAATATATTTATTACTTCTCTTCTTAGTACTTGTAGTGTCAATCTCGGAACTTAACAAGTTGAAATCCCCCCCAATAATCATATTCCTCGTTCCTTCTTTCTGTAGAATTATTCTTAATTTTTCTAAAAATTCTGCCTGATTGGTATTCGGGGCGTATATGTTTGCAAGAGTTATCTCTTCATCTTCTATCCTCCCCTTAATTATTAGATATCTCCCCTCTGGGTCAGCTATAGATTTTATCACAGTAAAACCCAGTTTTTCCGAAATAAGGGTTGCAACACCTCTTGCTTTTGATGTCCCATAAGCCATTTCATAAATATCAATTCCTCTCACAACTAATTTATTAGTATCCGCCGATTTTTGGTGGGTCTCCTGTAGAAAGACGATATCAGATTTAGATTTATTGAGCGCTATCTGCAACCTCCTCCTCTTCACGGCATTCCCTGTCCCTTTCACATTCCATGTTAACAATCTTAAGCTCTTAACCATTCGTATTTACTAATCCCTCCCCTTCTTTACATTCCTCCCCGGACGTGTCAACCCCATCCCCTACTAAAAATATAAAAAAAAATCTAAGAAAAAATACGAATAAATGGATACAATATAATGACAAAAAAAAACAATTGTACATTCTCATCATGTCAGGAAGCAGATCTTTTCTAAGGCTAATGACTTTTCATTGCCAATTAAAACCCCACCTACCTGAAACTTTGGATTTTAATTAGCAATGAAATGTCATTAGCCTTAGAAAAGATCTGCTTCTGACATCATGTCAGGAAGCAGATCTTTTATAAGGCTAATGACTTTTCATTGCCAATTAAAACCCCACATACCTGGAACTCTGGATTTTAATTAGCAATGAAAAGTCATTAGCCTTATAAAAGATCCGCTTCCTGACAGGAAGCGGATCTTTTCTAAGGCTAATGACTTTTCATTGCCAATTAAAACCCCACCTACCTGAAACTTTAGATTTTAATTAGCAATGAAAAGTCATTAGCCTTAGAAAAGATCTGCTTCCTGACATCATGTCCTGCCTGGCTTCCTGCAGCCTCAGAGGGTGGGGGAACTTCAAAATTAGCGCGCATTGGGTCTCCCAATCAATTTAAAATCAGGAATTACACAATACACAGCCATAATACTGTAAATCAATTTTGACTTCCAACTTATACCAATACAGCAATACCCCGTATAATGTGAGTATCATATAGCGCTAAAACCGTATAACGTTACAAGATTTTCGGAAAAATCTTGTATCGAATAACACGATTTTAACGTTATCCGATACAGTCATTCTTAGCAGCAGGGTGGGTGGAAAGCTGAATGGGGTTCTCCGTTCAGCTTCCCAGCCACCCTGCAGCTACGGAGGCAAGGGCGGGTGGCTAGGGAAGCCGACAGGGAGTCCCCGTCAGCTTTCCCAGCCACCCTGCAGCTGTAGATCGGGTCCTCTGATCTCTCTGGAGCAGGCAGGGGACACGATCCAAGCTGTTTCTGGGATTCCCCGACGTCCTGAGCCAGTGCAGCAAGCCAGAATGTCAGGGTTCGAATCCCGACATTCTGGCTTGCTGCACTGGTTGAGGACGTCGGGGATGCCCACAAACAGCTTGTATCGGGTCTCCACACCTCCCTGGACCCAGGGGGGGGGTCAGAAACCCCAAAATTGGTAAAAAAAACTGACCTTTTTTTTTTACCAATTTTGGGGTTTCTGACACACACACACACACCCCGCGGGTCCAGGGAGGTGGGCAGACACGATCCAAGCTGTTTCTGGGCTTCCCCGACGTCCTGAGCCAGTGCAGCAAGCCAGAATGTCAGGGTTCGAATCCCGACATTCTGTCTTGCTGCACTGGTTGAGGACGTCGGGGATGCCCACAAACAGCTTGTATCGGGTCCCCACACCTCCCTGGACCCAGCGGGGGGGGGGGTCAGAAACCCCAAAATTGGTAAAAAAAACGGACTTTTTTTTATATACCAATTTTGGGGTTTCTGACACACACCCCCCGCGGGTCCAGGGAGGTGGGCAGACACGATCCAAGCTGTTTCTGGGCTTCCCCGACGTCCTGAGCCAGTGCAGCAAGCCAGAATGTCAGGGTTCGAATCCCGACATTCTGGCTTGCTGCACTGGTTGAGGACGTCGGGGATGCCCACAAACAGCTTGTATCGGGTCCCCACACCTCCCTGGACCCAGCGGGGGGGGGGGTCAGAAACCCCAAAATTGGTAAAAAACCGGACTTTTTTTTTAAACCAATTTTGGGGTTTCTGACACTACCACCACCACCCCCCCCCCCGCGGGTCCAGGGAGGTGGGCAGACACGATCCAAGCTGTTTCTGGGCTTCCCCGACGTCCTGAGCCAGTGCAGCAAGCCAGAATGTCAGAGTTCGAATCCCAACATTCTGGCTTGCTGAATGTTTTTTTTTTTTTACCAATTTTGGGGTCTTGACCCGCCCGCCGGGTCCAGGGAGGTGTGGGGACCCGATCCAAGCTGTTTCCAAAGTTCTCCCACCTCCCTGGAGGCTGCAGCAAGGCAAAATGTCAGGATTTGAATCCTGACATTCTGGCTTGCTGCAGCATAAAAGAGGGTGGGGGAAGTTCAAAAGTAGCGCGCATCAGCTCTAGGGAGGTCGGGAGACACACACGCACACACACACACACACCTCTTTCTCTCTCCCCCCCCACACCTCTTTCTCCCTCTCCCAGAAGAAACTGCTTGTAATCCTGGACACACACACACACACATCTCTCTCTCTCTCTCTCTCTCTCTCTCTCTCTCTCACACACACACACACACCTCTTTCTCCCTCTCCCAGAAGAAACCATTCTCCCCCCCCCTCAGCCCTGAATAAGCGGAAGGCTAAGACAAAATGGTGGACGCTTACTTTTAGCTCCCGGATGGCCTCAGGCTCAGTCTCTCTCTCCACTCTTAACAGCCAAATCAGCTAGGCGGAGGGATTCAGCAATTCTAAATTAGATTCGGCAGAAGTCCTAGTACTAAGCAGCAGAAGGAAGGAACTAGGCACTGATTTGTGATCCCTCCGCAAAAAAAAAAGTCCGCAAAAAATTTTTTTAAAAAAAATAAAATAAAATAATAAGAGTTCCTATACCATGTCGGGGGCCGGATGAAATGGCCTGGCGGGCCGGATCCGGCCCGCGGGCCGTAGTTTGGGCATGCCTGACTTAGATTATAGGAAACCAAGTGCCCTGGTGCATCAACACAGTAAGAGAATAATTTAATTATGCATATTAAGTTAACTAACTAACCTATCTGTGTAGTTGCTCCCTGAAAGATCTGTCCATCAAGATCTAAGGGTCTGAGTACCTAACTCAGAAGTCTAGGTTTGAATTCCTGCATAACTCACCCTGTTTCAAATAATTAAAGTTTCAACCTATTTTTAGGACAGGCTTTTTACCTTTAACATTCCTATTGCAACAGACATAACCTGTTCTGCATTTCAGTATGTCATATTCTAGGAACAATACTTATTGAATTTGATCAGTGCAAAAGGGGGAGTTGCTATATTTTCATCCACCACCACCCCTAAGTTTTTTTCCAAACTTTGCAAACCATACATTTGGAAGAAGTACCCAAGGTTTTATAATAACTAAGACAATCTTCAAATAATCATTTACAATTCAATGTGACAACATTCTGTATAAACCCCAAAGTGGTCATATATATGAAAACAAATCTACACATCAAAGGACCTGTCATAGGAACTGCTTCGCCATAGGATTATCCTACGCTGTTATACAATTTGAAGAATAGCAATAGACAAAACTAACAGCATAGACAACAGTGGGATGACAAAGAGACACACAGTTGTTCTGTCTTGTAGTGAACCTTATCTTACCACTATAGATCAGACAAAAAACTGGAGATGACCATAATATTTTTTACAACATATAAAGGATTACCTGGAATTTTTTCAGAATAATTACTAGCCCATGGCGAAATGTCAAAAGAGTGATGAAAATTCAGTTCAATTGTTTCTGAGAAAAAAATCTCGCAATCTTTTAGGCACAATGCAAAAATGCTTTAGTGAAAATGTTAAGTGATTTAAAAACAAAAGCAGAAAGAGCATTTGGATTTCTGTGTGTAAAAAGTGGTGGTGGGAAAATAAGTGGGGAAGGTTCCTTTTGCACCCATGACTATGGAAAGTGACAGGGCTTTGCCACACCTCAACCCCTTTTTTCCTTGCCCGGGCTCCAGCATGGAAATCCCCCACTGGGTATCCCCGGAGGGGGGGGGAGTTTGGGTAGTGATAAATATGGGAGCTGAGTTTGAGAACTCTCTGTGGGTAGTTGGGAGGCAAACGGCCCTCCCGCCCACCCTTTTTTCAGTAAGGGATTTCCGGTAGCAATATTTTGGGCCAAGCAGGAATTCTGGGCCCCAAGCTGGAGTCCTGCCGTTAATGTGGAGGGGGGTGATGGGGTGGCAAAGATCACATTTCTTAATTTTCCATTCATTCCCTAGTGACAGCTTGGAGATGCAGGAAAAATAAAAAGACTTTCTTAGGTGTTTCAGCTATATTAATATGTCATACACAATATTAACAACATATCAGAGCTTAGTCAACCACAGGCAACACTCAAGGCTAATGAAATGCCACTTTCGCAAAAGCTACAATTATTAGGATAGTTTCTAATCTTATTTTAAGGGTCTCTATAGTTTTAAATGTTGGGGCATTTTATGTGCATCGCCCAGAGTCGCATGTCAATTGGGGCGGCTATGCAAATAGAATAAATAGATAAAGAAATAGATAGATAGAAATACAACAGGTATGTCTGCAATTGTGATATACATGTATTTGATGCACACAGGTATAGCTGCAATTTATACCATTATGTCTCACAGCACGTTCACAATTCCAACACTGGTATTTTAATATTTTAATTCATTATACCATATTGGTGGAAGCTGAAATTTTAAAACTGAATTAACTAGTGCTCATTGTATACCCCTCTCTCAGGAGATATCTGCTTAACCTTGAAATGGCAGTATTGAAGCTGATTTGAATAAAATGTGTGCAATATGCAATGATGGGGATTCAATTTTTATTATTAAAAAAAGAATGTTTTCCTCCTCAAAGAAAATATTGCTATTGTATTAGCTTAATAAACTCTCTTTTTTTATTACTTTGTCACATTTTAGGAAGGACAATGCATCCTTATGGGCCCATGGAGAATTGTGGAGGAAAAGCAAGATAAGTGGCATGTAATTGTAATATATTGTATTTAATAAAACATGTACAGTAGGTCTTTTTGAGGAATATCAGAACAGAAATAACACACTAGTTGTTCAGACATCAAATAAATCCTTATAGTAACACTATAAAAATATTGCAACAAGCACTAGTCTAACATCCCACTGGGCTTGGAGTGCCCCTATTCTCCTCTGGCATTGAGAGGAAAACTGAAATGTTTCCATGTTTCATTAACTGAGCATAACATGTCATCTAAATCCAAAATGATGGTTAACCTTAATTATGGTTTATTAAAAGCAACCAGCTTCAAACTATCATTATTCGGAGTTAGTTTGTTTAGAACAGTGGTGCCCAAACTTTTCGGGCCGTGGGCCAGTCATGTGGTTGAGTGGGCCAGTCATGTGGTTCCTCCCACCAGAAGCAGAAGCAAAACACGTTCCTGCATGTGCAAAACACTGCCATAAATGCACCCATGGCTGTCGTAAACTCACAACTGCAGATCATTTGTGGCAGTGTTTTGCGCATGGAGGAATGTGTTTTTCTTCCATTTCCAGGAATGGAGAGGGTGGCACAGGGAAGATGATTTGTCACCATGGGCCCGATCAGGCCCACGGACCATTGTTTGGTTTAGAACAAAACATACAGTGGTACCTCACTTAAAGAGCATAATGCGTTCCACAGAATTGCTCTTTAAGCAAGCTTAAACAGTTGGAAAAAGCACTGCCATTGTAAGTGACCGATTGTGACTTCGGGGGGGGGGGATTGCAAACCCCGATTTAGTTGTTAAGTGAGTTTTTGGTTGGTTTTATTTGTTAAGTGAAATGAACATTCAGAGAAAATTCCGCTCTTTAAGTGAGTTAGTCTCTAAACGAGGCACTCTTTATGCAAGGTTTTACTGTATTTACATTAAACAACACTTTGTTGTTTTGGAGGACATAGCCATTTTGATATCATAAACTGATATCCAGAAATAGGAAAACAATTCCTTTTAAGAAAATTTAGGAAAAAGCAGACACCCACATTCATAAATTTTAACTTCCCATGTATAGTATTAATGGGTAGTTCCACTGATGAAAATGCTTTACTCGGTGGAACCGGACTGTACATTATCTGTCTCCCTTCTGCATACTCAGCACTTCCAAAGCCCTGTAAAGCCAACTTTCAAGCCCTGCAAAGAGCTGTAGAAAGAAAGGGAAGAAAGTTCTATCCTGCTAGCAAGTACCCGTCAGTGCTATAGAGTGCAATTGTTTCATTCTGCTTACTTAATTTAAAAAAAAAGTCAAATTAATCTAGAAAGTGAAATTTGGAGTAGTTCAGCTCCACTGTTGGTTCAAATACCCACCACTCTCCTTAAATTCTCATTTTATTTAGAATTTCCATTTGACTGTATTAAACGTTTTCAATGAAATAAAATAATTAACTAAATTGCAGACAAAATACATTATTTAAAAAATAATCCACTACCACCCATAAACCTGTTCTCCGTCACTAGGAAATTCTATACTTCCTACCCGGAAGTCAAACTGAAAGAATGGGTTAATCCCTCCAGTGTTACAGATGAAGAGCAGACTAGCTTCAAAACAAGCTCCTCTATATTAAGTCACTGTCTGACTCTTTCTCATATTGCTGGAAAGTACTTCTGTTCCGTAGCAGGAAAGTTATTTGTGACTTTCATGGATTTTAAATCAGCATTTGATTCTTATTTCCCAGGAAATCCTTTGGACAAAGTTAGCGGATTTATCTACCTTGTTGTCGTTGTTGTTAAACAAATGATTGTACTATTACAACACTGCCCATGTAAAATTTGGTTTCCAAGACCATCTCACAAATGTGATCCACACATTTAGGGAAGTTTAACAAAGTTGTATGATAGCCTCCTCACTGTTTAACGTTTATCTTGGAGATTTGCCACAGGTATTGAGGTTGATAAATTTACTCCCACTCTCTAGTCTTCTCTATGTAGATGACATATTAATGTTGTCACAGATTAAACTAAGTGTAAAAAGATTACTGATGAGCTGCAATAATTACTACAGAAATAACCAGCTAATTATTAACCATACTAAGTCCAAAGGGATGGTTTCTTCAGCTGCTAAGGGTAGGTGAAACCCTTATTATTCCACTAAAAATCATAAACACTGGCTTTTGACATGCATAGGCCTGGTATGGACATCTGTCATGATTTTTGCAACTTCCTTATATTTTTTCACCACCATTCAGAATACAGCAGTGCCTATTCTGACAAAGACAGGTCAAAAGCCAATGTTTGTTCTTGTTTCTGATCTCCACTAACATAATAAACATTTTATTTCCACAAATGTAATAAATTTTTTAAATAATTAACATACTGATGCTGCATAGCCTACTTTTTAATCAGGTTGTTTCTCAGGACATTAACACAAAGAACTATGCATTTAGCAGCTCTTTTTCTTTGCAGGCTTTTATTTGTTTAGGAAAAAATATGACTTTTAGTGCTGCGACTTACAAACACAAGCAACAGTAAAAGGTAAGAATAGGCACAAAAATGGCAATAATTAAAAGTTCTGATACATCTTATTTAAAACAACATATTTAAAACAACAGTAACAAGGACTTAACAGGCGAGTGCTAGAAACACGTTAGATACTGTATGTTACTAAGCAAGTCTTCCTGAGAAATCATTCAATAGAAAGGGTGTCATAACTATGAGGGCCATTCCCCTTGAACTAGAGCAAATTGAACAGATACAATCAGCGCAGCAAGGTGCCCAAACATTGGCTACCTCTTCTCTTAACATGCTTTATTGGGGGGGGGGGGGGATATACCCCAGATCAGTGATGGCTAACATTGGCACTCCAGGTGTTCTTGGACTTCAATTACCAGAAACCCAAGTCAGCACTCCTGCTGATCAGGACTTCTGGGAATTGAAGTACAAGAACACTGGAATGTCAAGGTTAGCCATCATGGCCCTAAATAAAAGTATATACAACATGTTGCCATCCTACATCCAAGATCTAACCTCATCTCTGAATTAATTTTAATCTCCTTTTCCACCATACATTTGCATCAGCAATTCTTTCCAATGGATTTAGCCTAGTTTTGGTCAAAGCTTCCTCTTCCTCATTTAACAAATTTACGGAGATGGCAGTCCTCAGGGGGGAAATAATGTTAGCAAAAGGGGCTTTTCAGCCTTTGAGTATGTAGGTCATTGGACTTTAAAATAAATTAGAGAATAGTTTATCTATTAAACAAGCCTCACTGTCCATATTTTATGAAGTTGGACTTAATTGTAGCTTAATGGGCCACTTGTCAGCATATTCTCTATAGATTAAATATTAGCCCATTATTGGCAATTAAGCAAAACCAGCTGATTTATTTAACAATCTTCATCAATAAATAAATATTTTTTAAATTAAGATTTTAAAAAAAGAAAGAAATGTAAGCAGTGTTAATCTCTAAATATGCTTCAGCTTTTTTCTTTGAATATACTTGGACATTCTCATGGCCATATTTATAGCCAAATCTCCAACATCCTTTTTAAAATCCTCTTCTTTGTCATCCTGCATCCTCAAGCAATTTGTTGTTGTTCAGTTGCACAGTCGATTCCTACCCTTTGTGACCCTGTAGACCACTGCCCGCCAGGCACCCCTGTTGTTCTCCACCCTCCTCCTCAGCCCACCCAGCTCTATGCCCACTGCATCCACAATACCATCCAGCCATCTCATTTTGGTCTGCCCCCTTTTTCTTTTTCCCTCCACCTTTCCCAGCATCAAGGCCTTCTCAAGTGAATCCTCTCTTCTCATTTGATGTCCAAAGTACTTCAGCTTCATCTTTACTATTTGACCTTCTAAGGAGCAGTCAGGGTTAATTTCTTCTAAGATTGACCTATTTGTCAAAGGCATCTATTTTTCTGCGCTCAGCTTTCCTAATGGTCCAGCTCTCACAACCATACATTGCTACCGGGAATACCACTGCTAGATAAGACGGATTTTTGTTTGCAATGTGATGTCTCTACTTTTCACTATGTTCCCCAGGTTTCTCTTAGTTTGTCTCCCAAGAATCAGTCGCCTTTTTATTTCATGGCTGCAGTCACCATCTGCTGTGATCTTGAATCCTAAGAAAGTAAAATCTGTCAATGCTTCTACTTCTTCCCCATCTATTTTCCAGGAACTGATAGGACCTGTTGCCATTATCTTGGTTTTCTTGATATTGAGTCTCAAGTCAACTTTTACACTCTCTTCTTTATTTATTTTAAAGACTTATATGCCGCCCTCCTCAAAGAGACTCAGGGCGGCTAACAAAAGCTTAAAAAGATACATAAAAACACAATATAAAATCCAATTTAAAAATTATTAAAATATTAAAATATTAAAGCTAAAAAGTTAAAAGATTTTAAAATTCATACAATTAGGTTGAAAATTCTTTCAACCTAAGCAACAGTTCTTTAGGTCTTCCTCACTTTCTGCCATTAGGGTGGTATCATCTGCATGTCTCAAATTATTGATTTTTTTCCTAGCAATTTTGATCCCAAATTCTGATTCAAGCAATATCTAATGCCATATCTAATGTCTAGTTGTCAAACTGGATGTGGCAGTTCTTATTCTTCCCCTGTAACTTTGACAAGGGATAATTGTGACTGAACGACAATTGTTGCACAAAATTACCTTGCCTCTTAGCAATGTAATCCACATCCAATTGTCATATGCATGTGTCAATGTGCCTTATATTAAGTAAGCAGGATTTTTATTCAAATAGCAATCGTCCCCAACATTGCCACCAGAGATTCTTTTAGCAAGATGTAACATAGGAAATGTGGAATTTTGTGTAAATAGCACACATACTACTTTGCTGGAGTTGATTGGCACCAAAACTGGAACGACCAAAGCTTAAAGAACCAAAAAGTCCCCCATTGCATTTCCCTAACATGTGTAAGCATTCTCAAAGTCTTGTTGTTATGTGCCATCATGTTGCATCTGTCCTATGGGTAACCTAATAGGGTTTTGAACTTATATCAGACATTCATGGAATTGTTTAACAGTGCTACCTCTTAAAGAGGTATTACAGCTGAGCAGGAATTTGAACTTAGATCTCCCAATTTCTGGTCCAACACTCTATTCATTAGACCACATTTGATCTCAAAATAGGAAAAGGGGAATGAATGTACGGATGAGTGAATGTTGTTTGGTTTGCAGTTAAACTACTGTGTTTCAAGAACACTAACATTTTGGGGGGGTTGTACCCTTTTTGTGCCATTCTGTGTGAACTAAAAAACGCCACCCTCTCTTTTCAATGCACTGCAATTGTTCATTGAAAGCTTGGAATAACTTTTATGTTAGTGGGTTAATTCTGTTTGAAGTCACTTTTATCTTAACCCAAGACCTAGCATTCTCACAGCACAAATTGGCAACATTGATTTCTTATTTCTAAGTTTTACACAAAAAAAAAAACATTGGGAGAGTCTATTATGTACTGTGATCCCAATATTTTACCTGGGTATTCAAGGTTTGGATTCTTTTTTTTTTTTAACTTCTTTTCTGTCTTCTTCCTCAGGACTTAATTAACAGTGAACCTCAACAGTTTTTATGATACTAGTAGAATATATTTGCAGGTTAAACTGGAAATGTTCCAAGATTCAAACAATGATTTATTTTTGTTAGGACCAAAAGACAAAAGTCTTTTGATCTCCAAACTCAATCTGAAATTGTCAGAAATAGTAAACAGTATAAGGGTCAATGACAGAAAACAAGGTACTGTAACTAATTTCTAATATGTGTTAGGTCAGTATAGTACAGATATAATTTCTTAAGAATCAAACAAATTAAAGGGAACTTTAAATCTCAACTGGGAATGCTGAACAACTAACAGGGAAGCAAATTATCTGACCAGAGAAAATAAAGACAAGATGAAAACAGTATACAGTATTGACGAACTATACAGCTTAGATAAAAGGCTTGCAGACTCCTTTGAAGAAGAATCCTATGATGAAGAACTTACAGGTATAAAAAGTGAAGTGACAGTTGCTCTGAAAGTACTAGGAAGAAATAAATCACCAGGGATGGATAGGAGTACCAACAGAATTGTTACAAGCTATAGAGACTGAATCTTTTACAATCTTAACAAGAATATGCCAACAAATCTGGAAAGTGGAACAGTGGTCCACAGACTGGAAACATTCAATATACAGTACATGCCAATCCCCAAAGAAATATATGCCAAGGAGTGCAGTAACTATATGCCCATTGCTCTAATTTTCCATGCAAGCAAGGTGATGCTCAAAGTGCTACAACATAGACTTTTACCTTATACAGAGCAAGAAATGCCTGATGCTCAAGCTGGATTCTAAAAAAGGAAGAGGCACTAGAAATCATATTGCAAATATTCAACAGATATTGGAATGTACCAGAAAGTAAGAAAAGATCTATCTATGCTATATAGACTCAGCAAAATTCTTGACTGGGTGGCTCTGAAAGAGATGGGTGTGCCTCAACATTGATTGTTATGACAAGAAGGTGCTGTTAAGACAAAATATGGAGGGACGGAATGATTTCCTATAGGCAACGGTGTCAGAAAAGGGTCTATTTTATTCCCTTATCTATTCAATCTGTACACAGAATATATCATATGGAAAGCCAGACTAGATTCAGATGAAGGAGGAGTGAATATTGGTGGAATAAACAACAAAAATTTAAGATATGCAGATGAAACCATCTTACTGGCAGGTATGAATGCCAGACAATAAAGAAAGCTAACTTGTGGGTGGATGATTTGTTTCAGATATAGTTCTGGATGAAAGCTTTTGAGGTTACCTTGAACTGTCAAAAAGACAAACAAGTAGGCCAAGCCTGAATTGTCTCTGGAGGCAAAAATGATGACCCTGAGATGACTCTCCTGTTTCAGGCACATCATGAGAAGGCAAGACTCTCTGCAAAAGGCAATGATGCTGGGGAAGTGGGAAGGCAGCAGGGAAAGAGGAAGGCCAAACACAAGATGGACTGATTCCCTCAGGAAGACCACAGATCATAACTTGAAGGAGTTGACAAGGGCTGTTGATGGCAGGCCATTTTGCAGAACTCTCATTCATAAGATTGCCATGAGTGAGAGAAGACTCGATGGCACGTAATAACAATATTTTCCTCTTCAATATTTTGAACATTTTTGTAACAGTTTAACTACACCCGTTCCAATTTTCTATCTTCATATGATAATGAAAGTTGTAATTTCCCTTTAAAATGTTTTGTTTCTTGCATAGAACAAAATTTGGTAGTATCAATAAAGATTTGACAACTTTGCTAAAATGAAATATTTTATTCAGAAACACAGAGAGAGAGAGAAAGAGAGAGACATACATGGTTATGATCCCAAAGGGATGAAATGCTTTTCCAAATTAAAAGCAGCATTTTAAAAAGGAAATACTCATGCATTCCATTATAATTTTTATTTGATATCCTCAAGGCTAACCAAAAAAAATTCAGTCATGTTGATTCAAAATGAATGTTTTTGCTGGCTGGAGCCATCTTATAAATTTCATAGCAGAAAGGAAGTAATGAAAGTATGCTGCAATGTTAATTAGTTCCCACATAACATGGCATTTCCAATGTGGCAGTGCCAAAGAAAATCATTAATCAGTAAAACAGACAGTTGGCCTATGCCATGTATGGAGCAAGCCTTCAGGAGATAAAAAGATAGAAGATATTATTGCTGCTACAAATAATGACAGACACTTTCAGTGCTTTGAAATTCAAGAATGAAGCTGAGATAAGCTAGAACCGCAGACATGTGTGTAATTGCAAGCATGTCCTAATCTTTTTATCACACATATTCACCCCTGTAATTATATGAGTGTGACATATATATATAGTATATTCTGACCTATAGAAATGTGAGGCTAACAGCAATTGTGGTTAGAACTTTGGAGCCGTCTCAAACCGAGGCAACAGTTCTTGCAAAGCAAAGGAGTGTCGTCTGTTGAGTCTGTACACCTGAACACTGAATAGGCCCAATGACACCAATTTGAAATGGCAAGGAAGCATCACCTTTAACTAAGTGATGTTCCCACAACCTTCTGTGTAGAGAAAGGGAACCCAAAGGCTGAGGGAAGGAAAAGAACTGGTGACATCTCACCCAGAGCAAATATTATTAACAGTCCTTGGGTTAGATGTGGCTGATCACAGTGCCTGGGTGTAGTTAATAGGCAGCAACCTGTTTATCGACGGCATTTTATTATGAGTGTTAAGACTCAGTTGAAATTGTATAGTGGCTTGGCTGTTGCCCAGGTTAACAAAGGCTGTGTTTGTGGTTTAGCAGGTGGACCACATTTGAAAAGTCAGCTACATTCTCCCTGTGAAATATCTGTTACCATTGAGCAGGAACACAATAATACTGTTATTTATTTATTTATTTATTTATTACATTTATATCCTGCCCATCTGGAATCCTCCCCCCCCCCCATTCCAGGCACCCGATGAAGGTCAGTACCATTAGACAAGCTCAGATGTGAACAACCTCATTCTCCATGACCTCATACTGGACCAAGGTTCAAGAGAAAGTACCTAGCCACACTGGCCAATTTTTAGCCAATGTGGTACAGGATAAAGAGGTGGGAGAGGCACAATCTCCCATCATATGGCATTTTGCTCCTCCAGTAAACCTTGCTACTGCTATCAACATTTTGCTTCTCCAGTAACCTTTGTTGCTGCCATGCAGTCAGAGGAATTAGAATGCTCTTTGCTTAAATTTGGTAGAATATCACTAGTTTAGTTCACTGAATACAAGAGCTGCTAAGAAGTCAGACAATTCTAAAGTAATCATGGCAGAACTATTCTGCATTTTCTGTGGTGTAGTGGAGACTGATCACCCAGTTGGTGATGTTCAGTTAGTTGCTCAGTTTAGATCTAAGTTCCAAGGAATCTGTAGGGACCTGGACTTCCATGTTGGGACAATTAATTGAGACAGGATGTCCAATGCATTGCCTTGTCCTAGTTTGTGGGATCAGTTTCAACTGGTAGCATCAAACAACACTGCCAGGGTGTTTGTAAGCTATAAAGTTACCACCTCTCCTCTTCTGATATTCTTCTCCAGTAGAGGATTTATATATGCTTCTTTCTGATGTTATAATTATACGGTGTTTTGTCTGCTGCCACTTAGACTTGCAGTTTATGGGGAATGTTTTATTTGATATAAGTTTTATTTGATTTTGTTGCTATAATACTGACTAGAATACGGTAATGTTTGCACTAAGTCAGGTAGTATACAAATGTCAATCATTCAACCAATCAATCAATCGATTGCTGTTGTGCTGCAATCATCATCTATTTAACTCAAGAAACAAATTACACTTCCCCTGACTGTCCAAGACAATCACAGCAAGTCGGTGATGGGATGTTACAGGTTCTCACCAGTTCGCCAGAACCGCTAGTAACTTTTCCCAGTGTCCCGGAGAACAGCAGCTTTTTGGGGGGAACCACCTTCAGGGCTTACCTTTTCACTGGTTCCCCCACTGCGCATGCGCTCCAAGCACTTGGTGTGCATGCATGCCTATAGTGCTTGGCGCATATGCACGGCCTCCTTTCTGTCCTCCTTGCTGTCCTTGTGTTGTGGGTGGGTGGGTAAGTGGGTTGAGGGGCGTATGTGTGTGTGCTTATTTTTTTATTATTATTATTATTTATTATTTATTGGATTTCTATACCGCCCTACTTGATACGACCAACTCAGGGCGGTGTACAACATAATATACAGTCAACCAATAAATTCCGACAATAAGACAAAAATAACATACAGTATAAAATATCACAATATAATAGCAAAATAATAATAGTAGCAAAAATACAGTCCAGCATTGCAAAAATAGTCAAGTGTCATAAATATAAATCATCAAAAGTCACAAATGCAGATATCATCAACATCACAAATATAACATTTGCCCACTGACAGCTGTTCTTAGACAGCCTCTGAGCCAAGGTAGAAGACGCCCAGAGGAAATGCAGGAGCGTCCTCTCCCTGCCACGGTCACAAGTTTCTTTTGCCTCCGGGCCGCGATGGAAAGGGTACCGGAGGGAGGGCGGGGACGGCGCCTCACCTCCCACAGCTGCGGCCGTTTCCTCCATCCCAGGCCATTATGTTTTCTTTGGCTCCGCCCACAATGTCATGACATCATTGTTGGCTCCACCCACACTGTGATGACATCACGGTGGGGTAATAAAAATTTTGACATCCCACCACTGCAGCAAGTGTTTAATTTGTCTCTATTTTGCAGTAGCTGACATCTGTAGAATGACAGCAGAAGTCTCACCAGAAAGAGGTTTGACAGGTGCTTTAGCTGTGTCCACATGCACTGGAAGAAGTATAAAAGAGAGTGGCACAAAACAATGGAGCATTGCTTTGGGATGAATTGCTACACGCCCACCATGCGTGGCTGTCAGAAGAAAAAATGGACCAACTCATTGTAAAGCATCCTGAGGAGCAAGAGAAATGGTTGTACACATAGCCTCTTTAGAACTAAGCATTCCAAAGCAGACCACTTTGGAACAAGGTCAAGGAATACATAAGAAAACAGCAAAACACAAGTAATAGATGAAAGAAGATAATAAAAAAGTGGTGTGCCTATTTCTGATGGTTGTGAAGATCTAGAAAGACCAGGATAGAGGCAAAAACTATATACAGCTTATACAGATGCAGACCAAGGACACATGTTGTCAGAACAGAGCATTGGAGACCATAAGTGCTTCATATGGAACAAGTTATGTCACACAACTAGAAAGAGAATGCACAAAAGGGAGGTTGGAAAAATGTTTAATTGACCAAAAGCATTTCCTAGAGGCAGTCCTTTAAACCACAATAAAAACGATCCTGAAGCCAAAACAGCAGAAATCTCAGAGATCCTTGGCAATCCACCAGAAACAACAGATATATATTTTAAAAAAAATTGCAGAAAGTAAGAAGCAATCTATTTTGTTGTTGTTCAGTTGCACAGTCAATTCCAACCCTTTGCGACCCTATGGACCATTGCCTGCCAGGCACCTCTGGCCTCCACCATCCTCCTTAACCCGCCCAGGTCTGTGCCCACTGCATCTACAATACCATCTAGCCATCTCATTCTCTGCTGCCCCCTTCTTCTTTTGCCCTCCACCTTTCCCAGCATCAAGGCCTTTTCAAGTGAATTCTCTCTTCTCATTTGAGGTCCAAAGTTCTTAATCTTCATCTTTACTATTTGACCTTCTAAGGAGCAGTCAGGGTTGATTTCTTCTAAGAAAGATCGACCTATTTGTTCTCCTCGCTGTCCAGGGGACTCTCAAAACTCTCCCCCAACACCACATCTCAAAGGCATCTATTCTTCTGTGCTCAGCTTTCCTAATGGTCCAGCTCTCACAACCATACATTAACACCAGGAATACCACTGCTTTGACTATGCGAATTTTTGTTTGCAAGGTGATGTCTCTGCTTTTCACTATGTTCCCCAGGTTTCTCATAGCTTGCCTCCCAAGCATCAATCGCCTTTTTATTTCATGGCTGCAATCCCCATCTGCAGTGAGCTTTGATCCTAAGAAAGTAAAATCTGTCCCTGCGTCTACTTCTTCTCCATCTATTTTCCAGGGACTGATAGGACCTGTTGCCCTTATCTTGGTTTTCTTGATATTGAGTCTCAAGCCAGCTTTTGCACTTTCTTCTTTCAACCTAAACAGGAGCTTCTATAGTAACCTGGCAAGGTTTGATGAAATCTTCCCAATCTACAGACTTCTTTTCCCTAAATTACCAACAAATATGTTTATAATGTAATTTTAAACCTAAATCAGTGTGTGAGCAACTTTCCAAATGAAAGGAATGATAGTCATTGAATTCACTTAGTGGTTTACTACTTATTGACCAGAATCTCGGAATTGTTACACATCCCATTAAGATCACATAATACAAATCCAAGAGAGAAAGAAAAACTTATTCCAAGCCTACTTGGCAATTAAGGCATGTAGAAGGTCTTTGAGGCCAAGTAGGAAAAACACTTGCTTTTCTCTATGGTGGAAGGGGAGCATTCTTAGGAAGGCTATTAGGCCTTTCTTTAAATAAAAAAAAAAAAAGCTTGAAGCTTGAAACACCACAACTAAAGTAAAATCTTAAACATGCTTCAACACAAGGCTAAGATAAAAGCAGCCCAGCTATTGAGATGTGTGTAGACTAACAAGCTGCAGAACTATATATTATGAACAAACCAAGAAGACTTCTAATACAGTTTGTTCCAAGTAGAAACAAAATCAGTGTACCTAGAGAGGATTTTCAGGAGGGCTGGGCAACCATGTGGTCTTGTATCACTAAACGCAACTGAAATGCCCCCTGGCTCCAATATGAATGTGAAATTTACAGCTCCCTATCAAACATGGTCCTCTGTGAAATAAAAGATATGTATTTACGTCAAACAATGGAAAACGCACAAAAACTGAAAGCCACCCACCCCTACATCCTGGATGGATGAGATCCATATTTTTGGCGGAAAAAACATTTTGCTTAAATCCACCACTGGCATCTACATTTTTAAAGAAAGCCTTTGGCAATCCAGATCTTATTCCAGAATTCTTTTCCATTATAGATGTGGTAGCTGTTCTGATCCTAAAAATCATTGCCCTCTCAACTGTTTACACACAGTTTACAAGTTGTTTAAATCAATTATTTCTCAAATGCAACTGCATCGTAACAGACCAATGAAAGGGCTGCATTAACCATTTCTATGGTTGCAACAAAATGGGCATTATCAATTGCTACATACTGAATTATGCTCAAAACAATTATGAAGCAAGCCAAAAATAATATACATAGAGACTGTCACAGATCCATAGAAACAATTCATAGCTGGGTGCTCTAAACTAGCCTCAATGGGTTATGTGTGCTGGCATAACCAAGTAACAAAGGGCAGCCTGCATATTAACAACACCAATGGCAGCAGACAAAGATAATCTACAGGATACTCCCTTGTGCTCACTACTACTCACAGTTGTCAAAAAACAGACGTGACAATTGTTTTTGGTTTGGGTGAGAAGTGGTTACCAGATGAAAAAATTAAGTCAACTTCTTGGATTTTCCCCTTGATTGGCTTCTCTATGTGAAAGCTAGTAAACACAAGAGGGTATCCAGCAGATCATCTTGACTGCTGCCATTGGTGTTGTCAATACTTAGACTTCCCTTTGCTATGTAAAGCTTGGCATATTTTTTCCTGCTAACAATGCAGGCATAGTATTGTGCAGCAATATTCAGCCATTTCCAGGAATTCTGAATTGTGGATACAGTGGCACAATATCCCATATTAATAAACCAGATTTTTTTAAAAAAAAATGAATTAATATACAGTATATGGCACAGCAAATGTTCAAAATGTTTAATCTACATTACTTCAGAGTGAAACTATACCTCACATAAACAAACCAGCAGCAAAAATCCAACGACTGTTCTTCCTATGGAGAAACTGTACGGAGTGGAGATACAGTGGAAATAGTCTTTAAATTGTTTCATTCGCATGTTTAGACTTTTAATGTCTGGAAGCTTTGTACAATGTTGGTTCACAAATTTTCACACATCCTGGCTGAAATTCTATTGCTCAGTGAAGGCCCACTGAATCAACGGAACTTAAAAAGGAATTGATTCATCAAATCCTCATTGATTCAGTGGACCTGTTCTAGTTGCTATTTACTATACTCAGCAACAAGATTTTAGACAACTTAACTGACGCATTTTAAATCTTCAAACCATGCAATTAGAAATGCATCATGGGGAAAGCACAAGTGAAGCATAAAACCGGGAAAGTGTTATTATATCTCTCTAACTCCCAGGCTCCCCTCTTAGTTGTCAGGCTTTTACTACTAATATATACCCTAAAGCTGAGACTACACACTACATCAATTCTTTGGTTCTTCTTTAATATTTTTATTGCCTTAAGGAGGCTATTGTTGAGTAGAAGAATGGTCAATGGGAAGAGGCTGATTCTTTCCCTTGTTTTCTTTCTGCCCCTATTAAAATCATCTTCCTCCACTTTTTCCACCTGTCACCAGACAATATCTACATCTGTTCAAAAAATGAGTTTTAACAGCATCATCTTGAGTTGAAATGGATAGAACTTGGAAACAACACTTTAGAATCAACATGTTAATGCTAAGTTTGTTACTTTTGGACCAACACCAGAAAAAAAGCTATTTAGCATTCTGAAAATTAAATATAATGAATGTTCTGCACATGAACAATGTTAGTTTTGGACATTCCCTTTCTAAAAAGTACATGTTACTTCACATTCTCATTTTCAAAATAAAATATCTCCTTTCTCAAACTAAATTTATATTGGGTAGTCTAAGCCTAGCCCTCTAAATGTATCATACCCGGAAACCTTAGTTTGCATTGCCAAAAGCCTGTGGTGTATCTTTAGGACTCCTGAGAATTATAGTTTAAGACCACCAACAGCTGCAAGGTTAAAAATGATCACTTTACAAAGAGCAAACTGGAAATTTCCTACGGCACTTCTCCTCCATCCAAAGCAGCTTCTGAGGTTGCAGCGAATAATTGCTTAAGTACATGTGTGTGTTGTTCCTCTAAAGCTCTGTCTACTCTGAAGAAAAAGGTCCAGATTATTGCTGATGCCCAATTGAGCTGGTTATGCTACAGGTGAATTTAAAATTGCCTATTTTTTTTTAAATCAACACAAAATACAGTAATTAATGAAAATAGGGAGGAAGGGGGGAGAATCTATTTGTGGAAAGAAAATGTTTTTATTATGGCAGAAATGATCTGCTTGAAATGGCCAGAAAGGACTTGAGTCAAAATATAGCAGTTTAGTTGTCTGTGGGTGCCACTTCAACAATAGGCCTGCACACAGTGATAGGATGTAACAGGTTTTCACCAGTTCACCAGAACTGGGAGTAACTTTCCCCAGTGTCCCAGAGAACCGGTAGCAGCTTTGGGGGGGGGGGGGACCCACCTTCAGGGCTTACCTTTTCACTGGTTCCCCCACTGCGCATGCACACCAAGCACTTGGTGTGCATGCATGCCTACAGTGCTTGGTGTGTATGCATGGCCTCCTTGCTGTCCTCCCAAACTGGGAGGAGGAAGAGAAGCTGCTAGCCTGAAGCTCCCTATAGCCTGCAACCCAGGGTAAGTGACTCACCTTTGGATGTGGTGTGTCTGTGTGTATTTTAATGTGTATTTAATATCTTTACCTATATTGACGTACTACCACAGTTCCTAAAAAGGCCTGGCAGCCTAGCTTGTGGTTTTAAAGCAAAGTCTTGGAGTTACCTCATCAATAAGCTACACCTGTGCTGTTCCAATTGCTGTTCCAATTGGAGAACCCTTAAGGAGGTACAGCTGTTTTACATTTACATTAAGGCATATTATGCTAGAGAACTGGTACGATGACCATATCCATCTTGTAACATGGTGCTGCCCAGGCACTTATACTAACAAGTAAGTGATGGTTTTGTGTTTGGGGTGGGTGGGATAATTTGTGTTTGGGGTGGGTGGGTGGGTGTATTTTAATGTAATTTTTATTTATTTATTTATTTACTTACTGGTTTGTGTTGTGGGTGAGTGGGTGGGTTGAGGGGTGTGTGTGTGTGCTTATTTTTATTTTATTTTATTTTATTTGCCCCCGCCCACGACATCATGACATCATGATGTTAGCTTCACCCACACTGTGATGACATCATGGTAGGGTAGTAAAAATTTTGACATCCCACCAGTGCCTGCACAGCTTCTGCAGTTTTACTTTATAGGCAGTGGTTCTCAACTGTGGGACTCTTGATCTTAAGCCGTGACTCCCAGGAGTCCTGCAAAATGCCATAGGCCTTTGACAATGCAAATTAAGGCTACTGGACATTAAAGTTCAAATATATTTAAAATGCTAACATTATGCTACCCAATATAAATTTACTTTTCAAAGGAAGCTATAGACCCCTTTCCCTTTGGGAAGGAAAGATTTACAATAAAATGAGTTTCCTGCAAAGAAGGGGCAACTAACAATTGCATTTAAATAGTTTCACTTTCAGCACTAACATCAATTTAAGTCTAATATTCCAAACTCTGAAAATCAATTATCTCACTGCACCAGTTGTGGACTGACCCCCCCCACACACACACACACACACACACATCTAGTGGTGGGCATCAACAGGTTCGCACCAGTTTGCCAGAACTGGTTGCGGAAATTCTAGCTGGTTCTGCCCATCCAAATTTTGAAATAAACTAGTCCTAATTCAGGTGCAACACAGGGCTTTCCCCCTGGCAATGCCCACTATACCACGCCCACAGTGTGGTAGAAAAAAATGTTGAGCCCACCACTGCCCACATCCCCCAGTTGTGGACTGATCAGACACTTTACAAAACCTGAACTTCATTGAACATATCATTTGGACCTATGCAAGCAATATCAACATTTTAACTAGTATTTTCCACAACCAATAACCTTAATGTTTCTTTACCATACATTCATTTAAAATGTAATATTGCAAAATTTAACAGTGATATGTTAGATCTACTGATTTAGAATGGCAAGGATATAATGGAAATGCACAGATTGAAGAGTTATTGATTAGGACAGGCCTGTCTTTTATGCCTTGACTATAGCAAAAACAGAAAGGATAGTAGACTATGAAGTAATCTTTTGTGCCTAACTCCTTCCCCTCCTAACCAATCTGACAAGGTGGAAGATAAAACCCAGATTCTCTCTTTTTTCCTGTGCTGATAAAATGGAACATACTGTATATTCTTGTTCCAAGAATATATAACACACTATACAACTAAATGCAATTCTAGTCCAACCTATACTAGATGTGTTGGATTAGTTGTGACCAATTTTCCTCTTCAATTGAATGTATCTAGTCAACATAACATTAACATTAGATTTGCCATAGCTTGAAATAAAAACTGAGCCACAGCTAGAAGACCACAAGTAAACAAATTATTTTCTAGTGTATCTTGAAATGACAAACAACAGCGTTTGCTTAAATACAGTCTTTTCCAGTTTTGAAAGAGAAACAAAGAACTGGATTAAAATAAATAAGAAACCATGGCTTCATTTACACAATTTCATTTCATTTTTGAGGGAGAGAATGACTAATTATTTGATTCTGTGATCTACTCTGACAACCTTTTTCAGATGAAAAACAGAATAAATGCAATTCAAACAAATAAATAAAATTTAATACCTGGGTGCGATTGAAAGCCACTCTTGCAAAGACAGCTTGGGACACACTGGCTCTCTTCAACTCATCCCTGACTTGCTGGTAGATATCTGGAGAGACTTCCACTGAAGAGTTTGTTGGCTCTGGTTTTATTGATCTAGGGATCGGTGGATGATTTAGAAACTGCTGGTTAATTGCCTGTGGGTGTTGATGAGCCAATAATCGGCTTACTGCAATCTGTTGGTTTATTAAGTGAGCCATTGCTATCTGTTGCCTCACAAGCTGTGGACTGAGTTGAGGTGTGAGAAGACCAGGACTCATGATTGGCTGCAAAGTTGGCACTTGATTTCTGATTGGAGTACCATGGTGAATTTGACCATGTGGCGACTGTTCATTTGTTTTACCCAAAGTTGCTAGCTGGTTGATATTTGGTAAGTGCATGGGACGTTGACCAAGAACACAATATTCTGACATGTTGTCTCTTTCAACTCGTTCCACTGTTAAAATAAATAAAAAATTATGTAAGTATGCATAATTTGAATATTGCAGGATCTTCAAATAAAAGAAGAGCAAGTAACGGTGCTTTCAGCTATTAGTGCCAATAGTCAGTTAACCTATTATTTCCTTCAGTCAGTTAACCAAGCAACAGACAATCATATTGGTTTATTTTGCTAACAAAGTCAATACTTGAGCCATGAACTACTGTACTTGCTCCAGAACTAAGATAACTGTGTCTAATAAAACAAGTAGGCAGCTAGGAACACACAGTACTGTACATGGAGTTACCCCTAATATGACTCAAATATATGTACCGTACTCTGCTTTACAAACATTAATAGGTGGGAAGGTACACCTTTATTTCCATTGTGCAAAGGCAACAAGAAAAAAACAGGATGGCTTACAAAAATTTCTACATGTAAAGGCAGTGATGGGATGTAACAGGTTCTCACCAGCTCGCCAGAACCGGTAGTAACTTTCCCAGTGTCCCAGAGAACCAGTAGCAACTTTTGGGGGGAACCACTTTCGGGGCTTACCTTTTCAGTGGTTCCCCCACTGCACATGCGCACCAAGCAGCAAAAGAAGAGTATTTTAATGTATATTTTATTTATTTATTTTATTTTATTTATTTACTGGTTTGTGTTGTGGGTGGGTTGGTGTGGGTGTGTGCGTGCTTATTTTTATTTTATTATTATTTTATTATTTTATTATTTTTATTTGTCCCCGCCCATGACATCATGACATCATGATGTTAGCTCCGCCCACACTGTGATGACATCACGGTGGGGCAGTAAAATTTTTGACATCCCACCACTGTGTAAAGGGGCACATGTATCCAGTCCCAGAGATTTGCAATCATCTATGTCTGCCAGTTTAACTACAAACAGCCAAGAAGCACAAAATTGTTTTGCCCTCTCATGGTCCAGTTATTCCTGCTCTGTAATTATTCTTCAGTGCATAAATACTGCTGCCTAGTAAACTCTTAAACCAGCTATTAACAGATATTAAAGCAAAATAATATAATCAATGAAATCAATCTACACATTTAAAAAAATCATCCATCTTCAGCAGCAACTTTGAACCAGGGACTATGTAGGAATAGTTCGATGCATAGTATACACAAGATTATTTCTGTAACCATAGATTCAAATTCAAGATCGAGCCACAGAACAAATTTCCTGTTGTCTCAGCATTTTAGACAATATAGTTTCAGTGCATATTCAAAACTGTTGAGAATTCTCATACCTTAATAACATGTAACATTCAAATCAGCTAAGCCTTCCTGTGAATTGCAGCAATCCACTTTTTAATGGTACATGTGAACTGTGTGATAGTTCTTTTGATTATTTTTAAAAATTAATAAAATGGCTATAAAATCAAACACCTGATATTTTGTTTTATTTCAACAAGTAATGTAGGAAACAAAATTATGCCCACATTTATGCAGCTGTAAAATAAAATAAAAAAGTTTAGTCTAATGGCCCTTTTTATTTTTGCAACTAGACTATAAAACTTTTTCAAGGTATCTAAATCTGTTAATTAAGGTGACCCAATATACTTTGTAAAGCCAAAAGTATATTTTTCTAGTTTGAAATCATTCTTGCCAGGTTTCCACATAGGCCAAGTTTTTGAGGTAAACTATATACCCCTGTAAAATAAAATTTTAAAATGGAAATGTTGTTAGACCATTAAACCTTTGACTGCTAGCCAATAACACACACACGCTATCTGGTTAGTTCACAGTTCAGTACAATGCATTTCCCTTATTGCCAGGGCCCCTTCTGCATTACCACAGCAGAAATATACATTTTAAGCCTTCTACAGTAAGGACTTTCTTGCATAGAAAATGTCATTATCCAATGGGGTTTTTTTTTCCTTCAGATAGTAGGGAAACTTATGTCACTTTCCAATAATGCTGTCCAACTCATATTCCACAATGTTACTACTGGATGTAACTAAGCCACTGAGTTCTGGACAGTCCATTCATTTATGTTTACAAGGTTTAGCAAAAACACATTATATGATGAGTTTGGATTGCCTTTAAATAATCTTTGATTTTATATCTTACCACAGAAATCCTTATAAACTGATCAATTACAAAAACAGATTATGCAGCAGCGTGTGTTAAGATCTACATTCAGCAGCATATTGGTATAAAGAAAAGTCATGCTTTAGCTTCCCCGACCCCCCTGGGCTTTTGGGGTTCTGGTGCTCTTGTGCCCACTGCCACAAGAGCAAAAAGAGTTTACAAACTCACAACATGTCTAGGAGGTAGTTGTGTGGTAATGTACTCCAGTGGGTGCACCGTTAATTCAGACGATTCAGTTACCATCCTCAGTTTAGCAAAACCGCTGTGGAGACTGGGAGGTGAATTTCATGTGGCGATTTATGTAAAAATAGTGATTACTACAATGGGTTATTTCTTTTAATCACAATTAATCTAACACAATTATGAGAAACAGCATAATGTTTAGAAATCTTATTTCCAGCTAATATTTAATTTTATATTTACTCCAATCATCCATCACAGATATTTAATGTTTTGTGTCAGGCCAAGACAATGGAATTTACTCATCTGTGATTTGTAAGGCCAAAAGAGCAGGTGATTGTCATGATCCTAGAGTTCCCATAGTTACTTGTTTTACTAGAGCTGGTCAAAAAGTGACACAACTGTCTGCATTCTTTCTTTTATTTATACATATCTCAGATTCCTCAGAGATTAGGTCAACACCAGGTGTCTGTCAAGCCAGACATGACATCACAAGCCCACAGTAATAGGGGGAAAGGTTAGTTCCCAGACACCTTTGGGGAGACACCTGCAGGGACTTTCCCATGACATAAACACATTCCATTCCCATGGGAGCCCAGGTGCTCTTCCCATGAGGTAAACACACTCCATGGAAGCTCAGGTGCCTTCCCATTAGGTCATTGAACACCTGTGGAGTGGGAATTTGCCATTAAGTAATGCATTCCTATGGGTGGGTAACTACTCATTTTGCCTATATAAACCAGAGGTTTTGAGACCCCAGATTGGTTCTATAATGGACTCCTGAAAAGGCTGTCATACTGACTGAACTCAAGCCCTAACGGGAACAACTACCCATGGCTGGAAGAGCTCAACAGGGCTGGAAATGGACTATGCTGGATAAACCTAAAATGTTGCCATCCTATGGAACTGGACTTTGCTGATATTTGGCCCTTTCTCAAGGACTGATAGATTTTGGAGGGTTCTTTTGCCCCACAGGCCTATGGACATTCTGGTGGATTTATTGGCTCTTTGAAACATTTCATGGACATTTCTGGATTTAGAAAGAGCCCTATGGACTTTGGGATTTGGGGGTTTTATTCTTTGCAACTTTGCATCTTTATCTTATGGAATATAAAATAAAGTTTTGTTTTGGGACTCTACCTTGTTGGATTCTACTTGGGCATAGCACTGGCACCTAGCTCTCTGCTTCTACCAAACACTACAACTGCTACATCCACGCTACTATGGAAAAACCTCACTCCCTGTGACTGGGTAAGATCCGGGTGTTTTGGGCCCTTTGGGAGAGGCTGGCAATTGCTGGAGAAGGGAGTTAGGGTGGACTGCATCATACACAGCACTGTCACCACCAAAGCCTCTTAGGAACCCCAGTTCAGGTACTATGGGAAGCTAGCCAGTTCATGTCCAACTAGGAATTCTATGACAAATCACAGAAGACCCCTAAATGAGCAACAATGGCATCGTGGTGCTTCACATCACTGGTGTATGTTATACAAGAGGACTGGGCCATTACAGCTTAAAATCACAGATTTTTCTCTCTGAGTTTATCTACAGTCCTTAACACTGTACATGTTATTATGCTATGAGTTAAGCTGGTGGACAATGAAAAACCCTGAATCCTAACACATTAAATAAAAGTAGCAGACATATCAAGAAATCTATTCCCTCTGCAGCTGTCAACCACCTATGCTAATTCAGCCCAATGAAAAATAGCATTGTAGAGTACAGTACTTTAGAAAATTACCACATCTATTTCAGGAAGCATGTTTTTAAAAATTAATAGTGCACTAAAGAGTTAGGAACAGATAACTTCAGAAAACTCAAGGAAAGCTAAGAAGCCCCAAATAAGAAGATACTGAAGGTGCCAAGTCAGAGTGAAGGGAGAAACTGTTTTCTTTAGCAGCTGTATTTTGGACTGCTGACTAATTAGATCTTTCATTAACACAGTGTACTGAGCCATTAATTAAAGCCGATCATTTAGCTTTTCTATTTGTTATGCTTACTACACAACCAACAATGGAATTTGTTTAGATCCTTTTATAATTTCTTCTTCTAACAAACCTTACTCCAGTGGTTTATGATTGACATGCATTACACAGAGCTATTTGAACATGGTTGCAGATCTCATTCTGGGGTGGGAAATGCTTTGGCTACTTTGGTGGACAAATTACATAGGAAGCTGGATAGAGAAGTGCTTTCCTGTTAGTTCTGTCGGACTTTTCAGTAATGCAGGCCATGGCCTTCATCTGGGTCACTTTTTTGGGGCTGGTCTTGGAAGCAATGGCCAGCATCCTACTGGCAATTTAGGGTAAAGGTCACATAGGCAAATTGCCACTCATTATTAAGGTCCTGGCTGCGTTCCTGGGTCACTGGGTACCAATCCAGGAAGGCAGCCAGCATCTTGTTAATGAATGGTAATTTGCTGCTACAGCTTGTATGATTTCTCTTACAGAAGCATATATAATCAATAGGATTCTGACCTTGTTCAGTGACTCTATTCTTTCCATCCTGAACAGGCAATGTTTCTCAATTACAATATCTACATTGCTCTCTTTCTGGACACAATTCAAAGTACTTGTTGTGACCTATAAAGCCCTATGCTTTTAAGAAGTTTAAGGAAAGAGGGCATATCTCAGTCCCCTCTCATCCCCCCACCCCCACCCCCGCAAGTCAAAAACATGTTTGGTAGTGATGCAAGAAGAATTTTCCCACTTGCCAATCTGAGCCTCTGGAACTCCCTCCTGAGAGATGTGAGGCTGATCCTCTGTCTCTGTTGTCCTCCTGGCGGCAAGCAAAGACCATATTCAGACAGACCTCTGACAATGAAACTAACATACAGCTGAAGGGGACTGTTATTTCTTTTTGATTTTGTTATTTTAATTGTGATTTTAAACTATGCTAAATGTTTTCATTGCATTTGTTTTTATTTTTAGTGTTTTGTTTACTTTCAGCATTGACAGCCACTTTGAGTGCCTTTTTGACCAAAAGGAGAGAAATTTGATAATATATTTTATAAGGAAACAGAAGCTAGTACAAATACTTTATTCTTCCCTGCTCTGAAAAAAACCCAATGTTAACATGTGTGAATGTCAATTAACATTTAGCTTTGAAGCACATCAAGCTTCTCCTCTACAATGGCAAGGTAGAGAAAATGCTCCAATTAATCTGTTCCGTTTAAGTTCATGTACAGTCATGCAATGCACATTTAGCCCTTCAATTGTCTATTAAAACTGTTTAAAGGAGTTCTTCATTCATACACTGAATTTAAGAAATACGATGTAAAGAAAGTATTCTTCTTCTGAAATTTAGCTACTCTGTTTTGTCATAGAAAATAGTTATACATGGAGCATTATACCAACAAGAAGACAAAGAATGGAATCTATCAAACAAATTATTTCCAAAGCCTGTGTGTGTGTTAACCATGTGGAGTTTCAGTGGACTTGTGCTGAAACTGTGCTGTAATGCAAGTGAAAAATTACATGAGAAGGACTGCCTATTCAATTTTTTTTACAAGCTCTCTCCCACATTAACACTACACACTGCACGAAGAGTTTACATGGCACCCAATTTTTCCAATAGAAGCAGTAGCAGAAATAGCACCAGCAAGAGCCTATGATAGGGAGGCACAAGGCAA
Source organism: Furcifer pardalis (assembly GCA_030440675.1). Lineage (NCBI taxonomy): Eukaryota > Metazoa > Chordata > Lepidosauria > Squamata > Chamaeleonidae > Furcifer > Furcifer pardalis. Next base: position 163,015,466 of record CP126894.1, read on the forward strand.
CATGATCATCATCATGTTCTTCTTCCTTGAAAGTTTACAATATAAAATGTAAAGATTCTATCAGAGACATAAAGGAAAGTTACAACTAAAAAGATAAGATTAATGAATAAAAAATGTAAAGGAAAAAACAATTCCAGCACCACTGAAGTCCTAACCAGAGTAGACCCAATGATTCAACTGCTGGATGATGAGTTAACACACAAAATACCATTAGTCGAACAGGTCTACAAATTTAGCTTATTGTTTGTTCATGTTGATTTTTGTTGATAATTGCACTCAAACACTTTCAGAAACTTACGTAAAGATGCACAGGTAGCTAATCAATCTTCAAAATATACCTACAACTAACAGAAAAAGCTGTTGTGAACTAAGTGAAAACTTTACAGTAATACCTCGCTTAACGAGCACAATGTGTCCCATGTGACTGCTCGTTAAGTGAGTTGCTCGTTATGGGAAATGTGTTTCGCTTCGCAGTGGCGGGATGTTTGGAAAAGAGGCCGTTTTCGCTTCAGAGCAGCGCGGTGTTTGGGAACGAGACGGGGGATCCCCCGCCTCATTCCCAAACGCCTGGCTGCTGCAATGCGTGCGTCGGTGGAGCGTTTGGGAATGAGATGGGGGGATTCCCCGCCTTGTTTCCAAATGCCCTGCCGCTGTGCACAGGAGCCAAGCAGCTGCTCCGATCCCTCCCAGGGCAAGCTGCAGGTGTACACAGAAACACACACCTGCAGCTCACCCTGGGAGGGATGGAGCCAAGCGCCTGGCCTGATCCCTCCCAGGGTGAGCTGCTTTGGCGATCCAGGTGGGGGGGGGTTCAGAGGGGCTTAGACAATCCTCCTCCTCTTCTAAAGCCCACCCGCCTAAATCACCAAAGTCCTAGGAGATCCAGGCAGGGGGCTTTGGAAGGGTTTGGACAATCCTCCTCTTCCGAAGCCCACTCGCCTGGATCACCAAAGCCCTTGGCAATCGGGGGGGGGGGGGAGGCTCCGGAAGAGGAGAGGGGCCATCATTGAGCAAAGCCCATAGACTTCACTGCAATCAAAAAAGTCCAGGGGACTTTTCTGACTGTAGCAAAGTCAATGGGCTTCATACAATGACGGGGACCAATGCAGTCATTCCTCCTAACCCTTCTGGAGGTGGAGGGGGTAGCGGATGGGCCAGCAGCAGCAGTGGCAGAAACAGGCACGGGTGCATTTTTTATGATGCCCCTGTGCCTGTTTCTGCTGCTGTCACTGACCCATCTGCCACCCCCTCCACCTCTGGAAGGGTTAGGAGGAACGACTGCATCTGTGCCTGTCACTGTGTGAAGCCCATAGACTTCACTGCAGTCAGAAAAATCCCCCAGACTTTTCGACTGCAGCAAAGTCTATGGGCTTCGCACAATGATGGGGATCTGCGCTTGGGTTGGGGGTCAACTGGTGCGCATGCCAGTTCAACCCCCAACTCAAGCGCTGATCCCACGCTGTGATCAGGGCTTGGGTTGTGGGAAAGAACGGTTGCAGGCGCCAGTTCAACCCCCAACCCAAGCGCCGATTGCCCTTTGCTTTTGAAGGGAACCCGGGTTCCCTTCGCAAGCAAAGGGCAATCCCAGCAAAGCGAGCATTGGCAGGGCATTTTGGAATGAGATGCGGGGATCCCCCACCTCGTTCCCAAATGTCCCGCCGATGCGAAGCATACATTGGCAGGGGGGTGGCAATGAGGATGGAGACTCCCCAGCCTCGTTGCCAAACGCCTGTTGATGCGAAGCTTCTCGTTAAGCGAGTTTTTGCTCCTTCAACGAGGCAGACCTTTTTGGGAAAGGTCTGCTCGTTAACCGAGTTACTTGCTAAACGAGATGCTCGTTATGCGAGGTATTACTGTACATTGTATCAAGCTTAATCAGTTGTGCTGCACTTAGAATAAATTCCACAAACTATATACTAAGCATTTCTGTTTCAAGTTCTCCTTGCATAGTTTTTACATCTGTTGCTAATGATATCAAATTATTGATTATTCAGTTTTTTATATTTGTTTAAATGTTAAGTATATGCTTTGCAACCTAATGCTTTCCTTCTTCCAGAGATTTTTTTAAGTTTTTGCTCTGCATTAGTCAAATTTACTTTGATCTTCCAGTATATGTAATTATTTTACTGTTTGTTTATTTCAATAGAGTGGAAGGGAAAAAGACTGACCAAAGAGATCTATATGTTGCAACTTGTAACAGAATCACATAGCTTATGTTTAGGAAACTCTGGTTTTGATTAAGAAGGAACCAGTTAGTTCCCACTGCTTTATTAAAAGAGACATTAGTAGATAAATAGGAAACACATTTCACACAGCAGATTACATTCAATGGCAATACCAATAAAACAATTTTGAAATCTTCCTCTGCTGTTCTTTTGAAATACTGTAGTACAGTACATTAGAATTTTTTTTCTACTTTAATTTTAAATTATCATAGCTGAGATACAGGTTTTAGGTATACTTTTTAATTAATTTAATTTTATTTATATACCACCCATTGAGTGCATGACCACACTATTCTAAGTGGCTTACAAAGTGAAGTACAATTCTCCCCTCCAATCCCAACCCATCAATAATAAATAAATCAATGAACAGAAGCAGAAAATAATAAATAAAAATTGACAAAACTATTACATCAATGGCTGCACAATCAAATCGACCCTGAATGCCTGGTAAACCTGTTGACAAGATTCACAAACTCCCAATCCTTTAAAAAAAAACACCAGTCTGAAGGAATGCATTGAGATTGAAGTTTACAAACAATTACTGATGTCCCATATGAAATAAATCCTCATATATAAACATTAGGTTATGAAGTGGAAATGAAAATCATAAGAAATTGAGAAGACATGAAATCGTAAATACTAGTCATCTCTTTGAGACAGTTTTACATGATGATAGTAAAGTTATGCGTCTGTTTATTTTTATACTAAACCAGGGTTGGCCAAACTTTTCAGGTTGCAGGCTGTTAACCAACATGCATACACATGTAGGGTTGCCATATGTCCCGGAAAACCGGGATTGTCCCAGATTCAAGACTGGAAACATTGTCCCTGCCAGTTCAATAAAAATCATGTTAAAATCCCAGATATTTAAAACTTACTGATTGTGTATTATAACACACCATTAAAATAAGTTTGAACTCTCGCCATCCAACGAGTGATTTCCTGCCACATTAGAGCTGGAGTATACCTGGAGTTGGAGTATACCTGGAGATAAATCTTAACATCCTTGCCTCACACCACCACCCCAATAAGTGTGACACCCAGTGTGTTTCCTGGAACTGAGGACGTTAAGAGTTGACCATGATGCGACTTCTCAGAAGTACAACAGATGGCATTTATGTATTGATATATTTAATGTGAAGGTGTTTTATAGTTGTCATTATGTTTGTTTTTAAAAAGGCTATTTTGTAGATGACCTGCCCATTTTTGTCAAGTATACTTCTGTCCCGGTTTTGTGGGAGAGAATTATGGCAACTCTAGTCACGTGATTCCTCCCACCGGAAGCAGAAGTAAAACATGCCTGTGCATGTGCAAAACACTGTCGTATATGCACCCACAGTTGTTGTAAACATTTATGACAGCCGCAGGTGGATTTATGGCAGCATTTTGTGCGTGCGTGTTTTACTTCAACTTCCAGGAGTGGTGCTGGAATGTCGCCGCAGGCTGTATCTGGCCCATGGGCCATAGTTTGGCCACCCCTGTACTAAACTATACCTGTGATGGGGTTTTTTAAATTATTTCCTTCCCACTTGTTAAGCTGATAAATCATCACTACTCAAACCATTTTTGAGCAGCTCATGTTTATTTCACAAATATCTTAACCTTCCCTTCCTCCTTATGTGTGCATGTGCATACAGACATACTTCTAAGCAGCTATAAACAGGATGAATGAATTCCATAGTATATATAGTAATCCAGAAAACTCTTCGGGCTTAGATCCTTGACCTCTTCATTGAAATCAAGGTCTCATTCTGCTTTTACTGCATTCAACAATTTAACTGTAAATATACAAAATAAAAAAAGAGGGTGGGAGAAAGCTTTAAAAACTGAATGCTAAGAAAAGAAGGAATTGGGAGCCTATAATATGCTAAAAAGACTTGATGGTTGCAATGTCATCTCTGAAAACATCTAAGAAAGGGCTTTGTACTACATTTGAAGGTGCTCTTAGCCCAACACAACAGGAAAATAATTCCTTTTCTTCTTTTAACAAGTATGAGTGATCCCTGAAATGGCCTTGAAGCTCTGTGGTCCCTTTTATTCTTTTTAAGCGAAGCACATATATAAACAGCACTTTCAAACATTCCTTTTTCTAGCTTGAGATGAAACACTTTAAAAATTGTTCAAGTTCACACAGCAGCTGCTTCTGGAAAAATACTGCAAATACTATATGAAAACCACTCTTTGTAAAGACTTGATCATTTTAGAATAACGAGTTTCAAGCATTCAAAATCTTTTCAAAGGTTTTGCAATGAATGATAACTGTAATCAGTTTACCTTTAATCTTTTTGTACTTTTTATACCATCTCCCAAACTCCTGGCACTTGGTTGCTGACACATTGGCATAGTATGTGCTATTTACAATGGATGATATCATACTCTGTAATGAGAGAGAAAGAAAATAAATATTCCCAACAGTACAGTGTCCAAAAAAATTTTTTCCACAAAGAACAATATAAAAAGTGGAGATTAATTAACTGTTTATATTTTTTCTACTTATTTTTAAAAATAGATACACCTACACACTCCTGATAATGTATCAGTTTGATCTCCCATTTTTTTATCCCTACACATTATTATTTTCATTATTGCTTATATGGAAAAGGCTTTTGTCTCTAGCTTATACTCTCTTGTCATTTGAATTTATGTTGGGTATTATAAAAAAGAATCCCTTTACTAAAAGCAGAACCAGAAGCAGTGTCACGTTAGGTAATACAAAGGGTGAGAAGAATTGTGATTTTGGAACCAGATCCTAAAGGTAAGATTAGATGCTCCAGCATGCATAATCCAAATAATGCTTTTCAGATGTTTCTGCTTTGCTTCCAACTGCAACAAAGACCACACACCCAAGGATCTGGGAACGTTTGTGCTACTTGCTGCAGAACAATGTCCTAGGCAGATATGTTAAATTAATGTAATTTATAGAAATGTGTTGTTAATCCTTGTGTAAAAATCCACATGGGACACAAATTATATTTCTACTCTGGGATGCTAAAACTAAAAATATCAGACAAACATGTGGATTGAAAAATATATATTTAAACACTTCAAAAATATTTTGGATTACTGGAAACAGACATTAGGATGCCCAAAGGTTTTTACTACCTAACAGAAACATACTTCCTCCAGTTAGACTACACAAAGTTACAATATGAAGTTGTACACATTGTAGTTTGTAGTTTATTGACACTTCCTTAACGTTAAGGATGTTGAAATTTAGGAGTCGCTCAAGATATCTGGGGAAAGTTTCAGAAACCAATTTCAGCAGCTATGGTTGTGCTCGCAGATGACGTTCTACAACATACAAGTGGCTTTGGCTCCATTTTCATTTTTTGTAGCCAAATTTATGGACCTAATCTATTGTATAGTACAGTTGTACCTCTCTTAAAGAGCATAATGCGTTCCACAAGATTGCTCTTTAAGCGAGTTTGCTCTTTAAGTGAAACACCATTGAAAGTGACCCATTGTTATTTCAGGGGTGGGGTAGATTGCGAGTTTTTGGTTGGTTTTATTTGTTAAGCGAAGTGACCATTCAGAGAAAATTCTGCTCTTTAAGTGGGTTACTCTTCAAGCGAGGCACTCTTTATGCGAGGTTTGACTCAGTTGTACCTCGCTTAAAGAGCATAATATGTTTCACAGGATTGCTCTTTAAGTGAGTTTGCTTTTCAAGTGAAAAACCATTGTAAGTGACCAATGGGGGGGGGATTGAGAACCCCGATTTATTTGTTAAGCGAGTTTTTGGTTGGTTTTATTTGTTAAGCGAAACGACCATTCAGAGAAAATTCTGCTCTTTAAGCGAGGAAGAGGCGCTCTTCTTTATGCGAGGTTTGACTGTATCAGCAGAATAGAGGAAAAAGAGAGAGCAGTGAATTAACTGGGATTGGTGGTTGAGCAGCTGTGGAGACACTCCTGGAGAAAGGCATAAGGCCAGTGTAAACACTGTTATCTTGGACAAGTATATTTTAAGGTTGCCATATGTCAATTCTTCAAATCTGAATAGCCTAATTTGCATATTATACAAATTAGGTAGCATCTTCTTTATATTATATGATTTGCCATTGTATGCACATCTGTATATGCATATCTGTATATCTTGTTTGGCTGATCCCACCACTGATGACCGTCAGGAGCCTGGGAAGGCGAGATTGGCAGGGGAAGAGGGCTCCTTTTGAAGCCACCCTTCACCTGGCTCCTAGCAGTCAGCGGCAGCCACAGAACCACACCAGCGGGGTGATGAGGGAGGCTTTAAAAATAGCCCTTTCCTGTCTTCAGCTGACAATCCTCTCCAGCCGCCGACCCTCTCCACCCGCCGAACTGCACCATGTCCAAGACTAAATAGGTGCCAGGTGGCATTCATAAAATCTTGATAAAACTTGGCCAACTGAGGAATATAGTGTTACAACTGAAGCTTGCAGTTGTCTGGAGATATTACAGAAAAGTGAAAATGTTCAGACAAAAAAAAAATCAAACTATCTGGCACCAACAGGACTAGGAGACAATTCTCATAAAACTAAATCTTTTTTTTTCTTCATGATATAGGGAGGAAACTTTGAATATTTATAGTAACTTTGAATTTGCTGAAGGAAAGAACATGAAACTGAAAGTAATAATTGGTAAGTTTGAAGAGTATTGCATGCTTCTAAAACAGGGGTTCTCAATGTTTTCCTGCCAGTGGCCATTCCCGCCCCCAATACTCAGCTGTGTGGGACAGAGGCATGGTTGCTCCCAGTGCTTATGTTTTTGGCAGTGGTGGCGGCTGTGGTGGCAATCATGCCATTTTCCAGCTTCTTGCGCAGCTTCCTCTGCTTCCCACGGCGACAGGAGTGTTTTTGGAGCATTTTTGCTCCATTTTGGAAATTTTTCACCATGTATCAACTGCATTTCAGGAGCTAACATGCTGCAGTTTGGTACTTCCTGATTCTGCAGTGGAAACCCAGGTACTGCTGGAAGCTCTGCCCAGCACCTGAAGTGTTAGCTTCCAAAACAGAGTGGATTATGTGGTGAAACATTCCCAAAATGGAGCGAAAATGCTCCAAAAACACTCCTGCCACTGTGGGAAGTAGCAGAGGCTATGCAAGAAGCTGGGAAAAAATGATGCCATTGCCACTGCGGAAAATGATGTTTTGGGACTTCTGGTGGTGGTGGGAGCTTCTGGCGGGTGCTTAGGTAACCAGTGTGGACCATATTAATGAGTCCTGTGAACCGGATTAGGCCCATGGGCCATAGGTTGGGAACCCCTATTCTAAAAGAATGAAATGTTTGAAAGAAATAGATATTTTACATGAAAAAAAGAAGAGTATTAAACTATGGATCAATAACTGCTTTAAGAAGGCCAAATAAGAATTATGGTTTTGGTGGCTTGGAAAGAGTCTCCAATAAAGGATACAAGTGTCAATGGTATTAGAAATGATGGCCTCAGAGAACAGAATGTAAGCAAACCAATCTGACAAGGGGAAATTCTACCTCACAAGCAATTAGGGAGGGAGATATGCAAAACCATCAAGCACACAAGAACTGTACAATAAAGTTTGTTCCTAAACAGTACTACGCATTTGAAAAACTGTTTTAAATGTAGAAAGCTTAGTCATCTTGCAAAATGCTGCCAAGCCAAGTAGTAAAAAGTCTGATGAATACCATTCAAGACATTTTAGATGAAGAGCTATATGTAGATATAGAAAGACAGATTAATTGATAAAAGATACTGGATCATTTCCCTGCAGGTCAATGAAACATTTAGCTCACTTATAATGGATAAATGGTGTCAATATTGTGTATGAAAGAAGTTATGAAAGCCTGTTAATTTGACCCAAACTGGAACCAATATACAAATTACTAGTTGTTATGGAACAAATATCCAATTACTGGAGAAGTGCATTGCTAGTATCAATTATAAAAACTTCTGTTCCTTATTCTATCCAAACAGAGGAACACCAATCCTCTGTTTAACTAGAATCTGAAAAACTAAATCTAGTAAAATATGCACACACCTTGCAAGCCAATAATGACCAAGGGCATGGGTTGCTTGTTAATATATTCCAGGATTTGTCTATGGGGTTGGGTTGTTTGGAGAATATTCCATCCAGAATAATAGAATCATGCCTCCTGTCTAGGAAAGTATTATATGGTCATTAGGATAGGATGGTAGGCTTACAAGTAATTTTAAACAAAGAGATTAACTAAGTGAACCATCTGATTGACAACCCTTGAAAAACATTATGAATAAATAAACATATATATAGACCCAAGGGACCTCAACAAGGTAACTAAAAGAGAGCACTTCAGAGTGCCAGCTGGAAAGAACACTATGGCACAATTTGGAAAAGCACATTTCATAGCGAACTGGAATGCTGCTAACTGAAATTAATAGAGAGTTCAAAACTCTGTACAGTGAATTAGTATTATCATATCTTAGAACTGCAGAGCTGGAAGGGACACTGTGGATCATTGATCTTCTTATAAAGAAGCACAGTTGTTTCCTGCTGCCTTCCACTTTTCCCAGTATTGCTGTCTTATCCTGAGACTCTTGCCTTCTTATTATGTGCCCAAAGTAGGACTGCCTCAGACCATCATTTCCCTCTCCAAAGATACTCCCAACTTGATTTGCTCTTAGACCCACTTGTTTGTCTTTTTGGCAGTCCAAGGAATGAAGCACAGTCTTTGTTTTGGAAGAGAAGCTCTAAATGCAATTTTTCACTGAACTAAGGTACATGTTTCAAACATGCTTGTTATAGCATCATATGCAGTTTATTTTGATGTTGTGCCATTACATCTAAATTGGGATATGGCCAGAGCAGCTTGGAACTAAATACTCTAAGCTTTATGAACCAATGTACTGGTGTTTAATAACCTTTAGTGTTTTACTCTCCCATTATATTGGTGTGTAATTATGTTAGGGCAGACTGATAAGTTTTAGTTTAATATCGTGCTATTCCTTCTATGGCACATCCCAGTACTTGATCCAATACTCCTACTGCTATGAGTAAACTTAAAATGTGTGTATAAGTGACAAGAGAGGTCCATTTTAGTACCACATATGACAATAATTTCTATTAATACAGAGAGCATCTTTTACAAGATTACTCATTCATAGGAAGCGGCTTGACAGTACATAATTACAAGAAATCTCTTCATCCAAAGGTCAACCTTCGACTACACTTTGCTGTGAGTGGAAATGTGACATGCTTTGTGACCAAGAAACTCACAGAAAAACTGATCATCAAAGGTACCTGGAACATGTCTGATCGCTAAGACCCCTACAAACAATAAATGTCATTTTCGTAAGACCAGGTATTACAGTCCTTGCAGCAGACTATAGAAATTGTGATGCTTTATTTGGTGGTGTGCATAGTAACATCAATTTATAAATCACCTAAAATTCTACTTTACAAAGATGTCTAATGTGGAAAACCAAAACACTCACTTTGTATTTGAATTTCAAGGGAGGCAGGGTCCTGGAGAAATCAAAGGAACGGGCTCTCACAGGATAGCATCCTGGCACCATTCTTTTAATGATTACATAAATGATCAGCTGATGTTCCCATATGCCAGGAATTTCATATATGCTGATGATCTTGCCTTCACTGCTCAAGAGGAAGATAAAGGTAAAGGTTTCCCTTGCTCAAAAGCCAGTTGTATCTGACTCTAGGGTTCAGTGCTCATCTCTGTTCAGTATATTGTGCAACAGCAAACATTTGCATTAGGAGATTTTTGCTTATACAGGGTGGCCCATAAGTCCCTGTCCATCCATATGTATTATTTTTCCATTTTATTTTTTCAGAGAAATATGGCTGATTTAAGCCCATTTACACTTGAAAAGCATACTATGAGAAGTATGTGGGTACATGAGCGCTAGAATACTGGTAACTCACTGGATACAATAAGTAGCAAATTTAGAGAAAGATTCAATAGGGGCTTACAGGCCACCCTATATTATAAAAACAACCAGCTGAAACCAAACACTCTAAAAGCATAGATCTGTACCTTCCACTTAAAGAACAGAGAAGTGGAGAGGAAGCTCTGAGTTAGCTGGGAAGGCAAGATTTTGAAACATTGCCCTATCCCACAGTATTCAGGCAATACTCTGGATCGAACCCTGACCTACAAAAAACATTGTTTAGAAACCAACCAGGAAGTCACTACCAGAAGAAACTAATTTAGGAAACTCACTGGATGAGCCTGGTGTACACATCCACACAAGAAAAAAGAACAACAGCTCTGGCCCCATACTATTTCACAGTAGAATGTGCTATTGCCATATGCGATAAATCAGTGGTGCCCAAACTAAGGCCCGGGGGCCGGGTACAGCCCCCGACGCCAATTCATCCAGCCCACGAAGCCCTCGTTGCTCCTGGAAGCGTAAGTAAAACACTTCCAGGAGCGACGAGGGCTTCGCGGGCCAGATGAATTGGCATCGGGGGCTGCACCAGCCTCCCGGGCTTTAGTGACCGGCTCCTTGAACCACATGATTGGCCCACGGCCCAAAAAGTTTGGGCACCCCTGCTATAAATCAACACATGCCAAACAAGTGGATGTAGCTCTTAATGAATCATGCAGAATTATTACTGGCTATCTAAATTCCACCCTCACTGGAAAAAATTATTATTTGGCTGGCATTGCTCCTCCGCAAATATGGCAATAGGTGCTACCAAACAAAATAAGTTGAAACACCACCAAATCCATCCACTTCATAGACACAAACCCTCTAGAGCAGTGGTTTTCAACACGGGGCCCATGGCCCACAGGGGAACTTCAATTCCCAGAAGCCTAAGTTAGTACATTGGCTGATCAGTAAATCTAGTAAAATGGGGCTACTTAGATACAAGACAAATTTTCTATAAATGTGGAGAGATACAACTAATGCAACATTTATGTGCATGCAATTAATACCCTACTAGAAGTGCAAAAGAAGATTTAGTAAATAGCCAAAATAACACTACTGAAATCAAATACAGTCTGATCAGAAATATTAATATCTTAATTACGGTAGTTTGAACTTTATATTTCATATAGGTCCATAACTGTAAATTGTGCAACACTCTGATATGACTAAAGAAAGAAAAATATACAGAGTACATGTTTATGGGCAGGACTCAAGGTACAAAGAATTATTAATACTGGTAGCAAACTTTCAAAATGTTAATTACAGAAACATCTTGAAACAAGTACAGTAATAAACTAAAATTAAATGTCTGTAGTTACCATGTAGCCCTTAGACTTTTGGCTTTGAAATGTAGAAGCAATGAGTTCTTCTTTCAAGAAACATTTGACTGAGCTGAAGCAGAATTTCAGTGAAAAATTAATTTTCTGGCTAGATGTGAGACTATAGTGAAAACAAGGTTGTCACTAATAATACTAAAAAGCTCTGGTCTATGTTTAAGCTTGAAACAACTACCAGAAATCAAAAGAGCAACCAAGTCAGACAAATTATGCCTCACTGGGACATGGCATGGGCAGTAGTTTTAACTCAAACCATGCGATTACATTTCCTCTTTAATGGCTATCAGTATTCCCAATTGAACTGGAAGCGAAACTCCTGCAGTATATAAAGAGACAGATAACCATCACTGGTTGGGGGGAAAAATACTCTCTTTGCCACCTCCTTTCACTTCTCTGCAGATGAACACGATGCATTGTGAACAAATTAATAAACAGCAGCATCTACTCTGCAGTTTCAGGCCTCAGAGACTGCTGGGTAATTTGCAGCTGTCAATAATGCATTGATCACAAGGGAGTTGTAATGACATTTCACATTTGCCACAATATTTCCTAAAACTGATTTGAGAGAAGGGATTGCCTTAGAAATAGAGTCAGATGATGGCTACAGACTGCTTATTTAAAACATATTCGGTGTAGCATTTCATGAGCCACAAGATCAGTGATGGGATGTCCCCGGTTCCATACGGTTCCCTGGAACCGTTAGGAACAATCCCGGAGGGTTCTCCGGGAGGTTAGTCAACTTTTGAGGCATCCGGTTCCAGACGCCTCACTGAAAGAATTTTTTTTAAAAAAAATCGGAGCAAAAATGGCTCCAATTGACTGCGCATGCGCAGAAGCTCAATCTGATGTATTGCGCATGCGTCAGATTGAGTTTCTGCGCATGTGCAGTCAATTGGAGCCATTTTGGCTCCAATTTTAATTTTTTTTCTTTTGGCATCGGAGCTGCACCTTTTCAGGGCAGCTCCAGCGGCGGCGGCGGCGGCACCAGCCCTCAGTTCCTCAGCCAGCGCGCCTTCCAAAGACCCCTCCCCAGCCTGCCTGCCCCCCTTGGGCAGCCCTGCCCGGGCGCGGCGGCAGCATTGCTCACCGCGGTAGCGCTCCAGCCCCGGCCTGGGACGCCTCCTCCTTGAGCAGCTTGGAGATCCCATTAGCTGGACTGGGCTGGCTGGACCGGGCGCCCGTCGGGAGGAAGGACAGCATGGAAGGACTGGCTGGGCAGGAGCCTTTTCAGCCTGGCTGCGGCTATGGCGGCGGCTGTAGGCAGTGGCGCCTGCCGCGTTCGGAGGAGGAGGTAAGTGAGGGTTTTGTATTTGGGGTGGGTGGGCGAGTTATTTGTGTTTTGGGCGGGTGGTTGTATTTTTGTTTAATTTTTATTTTATTCAAGTTATTTACGGGTTTGTGATGGTTGGGTGGTTGAGTTGAGGTTGTGTGTGTGTGTGTTATTTTTTATTATTATTATTATTATTATTATTTTTAGCCCCGCCCACAACGTCATGACGTCATGACATCAGCTCTGCCCATGACGTCATGACGTCATGACATTGGCCATGCCCATGACGTCAGTGACGTCATGGCGTGGTAGTAGATTTTTTGTCATCCCATCACTGCACAAGATAGAAAAGAAAAAAGAGGACACCAGTAATGCATACAAACCTTTCAGAGTACAGTATATTGCTTCACTGGACAGGATGGGACAAACAGGGCTGTAGCCAGAGGGGCCCCCAGGGTGGGCTTGGCCCACCCTGAGTTAGCAGTTTGCCCACCCTGGCAAAGTGCGGTTTCCCATAGGAATGCATTGAAAAGAGGCTTTGTGGCCCACCCTTTATTCACCCACCCACATCTAGAATCCTGGTTGTGGCCCTGGGGACAAGGCATATACACGCTACACTATTTGCCATGTGCTAAGCTTATTTTACATTGACAGTGCTCACTGATCAGGGCTACAGTGAGAACATCTTCAAAGTAAATTTTATTGTTTTAATTATATTTGTATACTGTCCTCAGATCTGTAAAGATGAAGGTCAGTTTGAAAATGCGTTGGTTAAGATATAAACAAATAAGCTATGCTAGCAATCTGAATTGTTAATAATCTGTATTCAACAGTAACAAAAATGGTCGAGCGGCCGCGGCAATTGCCGGGGCCGCTCGCTTTGCCCCGGTGCCCGCCGAAGAGACGGGCCTGGGGACGAGCGCGGGGGGCGTGGCTAAGCGCCGCCCTTATAAGGGCGGCGCGCTCCCCGCGCTCGCCGCCAGTCCATCGTCGGCGGGCAAAGAGAGCGGTTTGGGGTTCGAGGCGGCTTTTCCCTTCCATTCTCGGCTTTTCCGACGAGGGTTGTCCCGTAGTGTAGTGAGGTTTTCCCCTCCTTCTCCCGCTCCGGCTCTCCTGGGCATTACCACGGTGCTCCGTGGGTGCTCACGGCAGCTCTGTGACGGGCCTGGCCCTCGCGCCCGCCATTTTGTATTCCTCTTCGTTTTCTCCTGCTGGGTTTGTTCCAGGGCTGTGGGGACGGCGGTTGGCGGTCCTTCGGCCCCTCGATCTGCCCTCTTTTTCGGCGGGCTGTAACTTGCCCCGCCCGGGTTCTCCGGCGTCCCGGAGTGGCCTGCAGGCTGCGGTAGCCATTTTGTGCCCGCAGGTGGCGGCCGCCATTTTGGTGCTGCAGGTCGCGGTCGCCATTTTGGGTCCCTCGGTGTCGCCCGCCTTGCTTGGGCCTTCTTCCCCTAGCTGCCCTGCCATCCTGGCCTCGTGCTGGGCAAAGGGGGGTGCCAGTGGCCTTCTTCATTTGGCCCTTGGCTGTTGACCGGGCTTCGTTCATACAACCCCCCCCCCTTGCTCCTGCAAGTGCCTCCTTTCCGGCGCAGGCGCCCTTTGGCTTGGGGTTTTTCTTTTGGCTCTTCCCCCTACGTTTGCAGGGCAGTCTTGGTCCGGCGGGCTCAAGGTTGTCCTTGCTTTGGCTCTTGTTACTTAAGGGTCGCTAGTGTTGGCTGCAGTCCTCCGTGGGCTGGGATGGGTCCCAAGAAGCAGGCTATGTCTCGTCCTCGCCGCCTTCCCCGCAGGGCTACTGCCGCAGGGGACCCCAGCCGCGTTCAGGGGCCGGATCCGGCCCCTGCCACCCCCGCAGCCCTCCTCGCCCGCGTGGCGGCTTTGGAACGGGCCGCTGGCCTGAACCCTGTGTCGGAACCCCGGCGGTCCGCCTTGAGGGCCGCGCAGGCCGTGGCCGATCCGGCCAACTCCGGGTGGAGGGAGCTGGCCACTGTTCTTCAGCGGCGCATCTCGCAGCTGGAGGCGACTCTACCGTCGCAGTCCGACGACGCTCCGGTGCGCGACGATGAGGTGGGCCGGAATGAGGATTCTTCTCCCCCGGCTGGCTTGGAACCGGAGGCGGGGCCCAGCACCGCCCGGCCTGTCCTTGTCTCTCCGGCTGTCCCGGCGGCGCGCGCCGGTGGTGAGTATGGCAGCAAACCTAGTCCTCTTGTCACTCCTGGGCTACAGCAGCTGCCGCCGGTCATTCCGCCACCGCCCTCGGTTGCCGCGCACCTGTCTGCTGTTACACCGCAGCTCTCGGTGCAGTGGCCTTGGCCGTCCCAGCCGGCCCCGGCTGGGCCGTCGCAGTGGCTGGCCCCTGCGCCGGGGCTGCCGTGGTTGCCCCCGGCGCCTCCGGTGCAGGGGTCCAGCTCTTCCTGGTCGGCGGTTGCTCCGTTCGGGGCTGCCCCGCCCCCGCCGGTGCAGCCAGTGCAGGCGACTTGGCGGGCGCCCTACCCGCCGCCCCCTGGGGCCTCGCCTTTTGGCGCACCCACGGTCATCCCTCCGGGTTGGCCTTGTTTTGCGTTTGGGGATACAGGGTATAATTCGGCACCCCGGAACGCTTTGCCGTACGGCGACCACTCGTTGCCGCTCGGTGATCACTTGCTACCCGCTACCCGGGATAAGATCCTCCGTGGCGAGTACGTCGATTTCTTCGCCCTCCTTAACCGTGACTCCACGAAGGAAGAGAGGGAGAAGGCTGACGACGCAGACAAGGAAAGGGCCAAGAGGAAGAAGCCGCCCCGCACTTGGGCCAATTGGCTGCCGGGTTTCCTCATTTATGCCGGGGTTTTATCCCGGGCTTTCCCCCAGTTAGGTGTGTCCCTGTTCCAGTACCTGGATATTATTTACAGGGCCTATGTTGATTTCCCGGGGCAGGCGTGGCTTGCGTATGACGAGGAATTTCGTATGCGCGCGGCCATACGCCCAGGCATGCGCTGGGATGAGACGCACGCCGCACTGTGGATGCAGCTCATGACCCCGACCCGCCCGGCCCTTGGGGAGCGTTACGATTGCGGCCACCTGATTCAGCGTCCTACTCCCTCTCAGGCACCCCGCCAGCCGGCGGGGCAGGCGGTTCCGGCCCGCCTGCTGTGCTGGGAGTACTCTGCTTCAGGTCGCTGCAACAAGAAGCAGTGCAAGTTCAAGCACGAGTGCTCGATTTGCGCGGGCGCTCACCCCGCCACCTCCTGTTTCCGAGGGGGGGCGGGCCGAGGCCGAGGTAAGGACCAACAGGGGGCCAAGCGGGCCGGGGCTGACACCGCCCCTGGCAAAGGGCCCCAGCCCAGTTAGGGTAGACGTTTTGGACCGCCTGCTGCGGGAGTATCCTTCGCCCACTGACGCCCAGTACCTTTTTGAAGGTTTCACCTTTGGCTTCCGTATCCCTGTAGTTGGGGCTCGGGGGCCTCAGGACGCGCCCAACCTACTATCTTTGGTGGGTATGGAGTCAGTGGCCAGAGCACAAATCTTTAAGGAAGTGGCGGCAGGCAGGGTGGCGGGCCCTTTTGACAGCCCGCCGTACCCCAACCTCAAAGTTTCCCCGTTGGGATTAGTTCCAAAAAAGGCCCCGGGTGAGTTCAGGTTGATTCATCACCTGTCTTACCCCGCTGGGTCTTCCGTCAACGACGCTATTCCGGACGCTTTGTGCTCGGTCCGGTATACGTCGTTTGACGAGGCTGTTCGCATGGTCCGTTCCTGCGGTCCGGGGGCGCTCTTGGCCAAATGCGACATTAAGTCTGCGTTTCGGCTGCTCCCGGTGCACCCCAAGATTTCGAGCTACTGGGCTTCCGTTTTGAGGGCCAGTATTTCGTGGACCGGGCCATGCCGTTCGGCTGTTCTATTTCCTGCGCCGCGTTTGAGCGCTTTAGTTCTTTCTTGCACTGGGCTTTAGTTAGGAAGGCAGGTTCTGACAGGGTCGCCCATTACCTTGACGATTTTCTTTTTGGGGGTCCCGCGGGTACTGGGGATTGCGTTCACCTGCTCCACTCATTTCAGTGCCTGGCGGAGGAGTTGGCTGTTCCGTTGGCGCCTGAGAAAACTGAGGGTCCGGCCACTACCCTCACTTTTCTGGGCATCGAATTGGACACGGTGGCCATGACCTCTCGTCTTCCCTTAGACAAGGTGCAACGCCTGGTCGACAGGATTGAGGCGCTCCTGCCCAAGAGGAAGGTCGCCCTGCACGAATTGCAGGAGCTTCACGGGCATCTAAACTTTGCCTGCAGGGTGGTGGCCCCTGGCCGCGCCTTCGCTCGCCGCTTGTGCGACGCGATGGCCGGCCTGACCAAGAAGTTCCACAGAACTAGGCTGACCCGCGGGATGAGGGAGGATTTGGAGGTCTGGTTGGCGTTCCTCAGGGACTTCAACGGGGTTTCCTTTTGGCGCTCTGACCTTTTCCTCTCTTCCAGTTTTCAGGTCCATTCCGACGCCTCGGGGTCTTGCGGTTTTGGCATCTATTTTGATGGCCGATGGTGCGCTGGCACGTGGCCGCCACACTGGCGGGACTCCGACGTCGTGAGGGACCTGACTTTTCTGGAATTCTTTCCCATCTGGGGGGCGATTAACATGTGGGGACGTCATTGGGAAAACTCCGTTGTCACCTTTTGGTGTGACAACGCGGCGGTTGTCCAGGTGGTCAACTCGCAGACGTCCCGCTCCCCCCGGGTTATGTCCTTGGTCAGACCGTTCGTCCTGGCTGCGCTGAGGCTTAACATCGTATTTCGCGCACGCCACGTGCCGGGGGTGGATAATTCCATTGCTGATGCCCTGTCCCGCTTTCAGATGGCGCGGTTCAGGGCGTTGGCTCCCGGTGCCAGGGCACTTCCATCGGAGTTGCCGGACGCGGTATGGAACATTGGAGGGCCGAGGTGAATCGGGCCATCGGCCTTTCCCTATCGGGTCGCACACGCCGTGCCTATCGCCTGGCGTGTGGGGCATTTACCACCTTTAGAAGCCAGCAGGGGTTGCCGGAGGTTTGGCCGCTCCCGGTGGACCATGTCCTTCAGTTCATGGTACACCTGCGGAGTTCTGGCCTTGCCCCACGTACCATCCAGGGGCGGCTGTCGGCCTTGGCTTTTGCCGCCCGGGCGAATGGGGTTCCCAACACCCTTGGCGATTTTCGTATTCGCCGGGTCTTGGAGGGCTGGTCGAGGGAGCGTGGCCACCGCCCGGATGCCCGACAGCCGGTGTCACCGGCGGTGCTGCGGCGTTTGGCTGCGGCCTGGCCACGACATTGCTCGGACGGGTATGAGGCGGCGTTATTTCACGCCGCTTCTTCAGTAGCATTTTTTGCGGCCCTCCGAGTGGGAGAATTGGTGGTGGCATCCCGAGGGGACATGTCCGGCCGCGCGTTGCAGCTAGCGGACGTCGCGCTCACCGCGTCGTCGGTTCGGCTGACGGTCCGGATCTCCAAGACCGACCAGCTGGGCCGGGGGGTCTCCTTGCTGCTACTGCGGTGCAGTATAGCAGATATCTGTCCGGTAGGAGCGCTGGAGTGCTACCTGACCATACGCCCCTCTGGTCCCCTGCCCCTTTTTGTACACCGGGATGGGTCCCCACTCACGCGTTTTCAATTTTGGAAGGTTACTGGGGCGGCACTGTCGGAGGTGGGGATCCCTGGTGCCCGTTACGGCACCCACTCTTTCCGCATTGGGGCTGCTTCCACCGCGGCCTCTTTTGGGTATTCTGATGCGGACATCATGAGGATGGGGCGGTGGGGGTCTGCGTGTTTTAGGACGTATGTGCGACCGTTACTGCCATGACCTGCCTTGCTGCCGCTTGTTTTCTGTTTGTTTTATTTCAGAGCTCTTCCCTCGGAGTGCTGTGGCCCGGGTGTGGATCGTCGGCCACAGCTACATCTACTGGGCCGCTCGTTTTGCTGGTGCAGCTCCCTGCGGGATCCATCTTGGCCTGCGACAGTGGGCCTACCTCATGTGGCGGGGGGTGCGGGGGATGTTGTGGGATCAGCTTATGCCTCTTCTGATGGCTAGCTGGCATGTGCCACCCCCCGATATCATACTGGTGCACCTGGGCGGGAACGACCTGGGTCAGCGGATGGGGCTAGATTTGGCCAGGGCCATTTGCAGGGATTTCCATCTCCTGCACCAGCATTGGCCGGCGACCAGAATTGTCTGGTCGAGTATTATACCGCGTGCCCGGTACAGGGGCGCGGTGGATTACCGGGCTGTGGACCGTGCGCGGCGTGGAGTGAACCGCACCGTGGCACGTTTCCTGCAGACCTGGGGTCTTGGTACAGTGGTGGAGCATCCGTTGTTTCATATGTCGGAGTTGGGCCACCTGTACAGGAGCGACGGAGTACACCCGTCACTGAACGGCCAGGTTTTATTCCTGGGAGCTCTGCAGCAGGGCCTGGTGACCGAGTTGTCGGTCTCGGGGGGGGGGGCGGTGAGTAGTTTCACTCCCCCCGTGTGGCGGGTAGCACTGGTGTGGAATAAATTTGGTCCCAGGATAACCGGGTAGGAACGTGTTTTGATCGGCCACTCTGTGAGTCTGATCAAAATGCGGACCGGGAACTTGGGTAACTGCCCAGCTCGGCAGCAGGCAGCCCCAATATAGAGTTCGCCCGGTGTAGGGTCAGAAGGAGATAACAACTGGTTACTTCTGACCGGGACAGTTAAATGATGTTGGGTTATGGCTGTACGATATCCAAGTTAAGTTGGCAATTGGATATCGTTGACCTCACCAGTGCTACTGCGGCCTTGCTGCATTAAGTTACTGTTAAGATGGTTAAAGTTAACCAAGTTGATTTCAAATAAAGTGGCCCAATTTTTCTACCAACTGCACTGTGGTCAGTCTCTTTTGTGCGGGCATGTGGGGGCAATGGTCGAGCGGCCGCGGCAATTGCCGGGGCCGCTCGCTTTGCCCCGGTGCCCGCCGAAGAGACGGGCCTGAGGACGAGCGCGGGGGGCGTGGCTAAGCGCCGCCCTTATAAGGGCGGCGCGCTCCCCGCGCTCGCCGCCAGTCCATCGTCGGCGGGCAAAGAGAGCCCCACCCTCCCTCCCTGGCCGCAGTGTGACTGTTTTTGGGTCGCTTCGGGGCCGGATGGGAATTTTTGCTTGAGACCTTGATTGGCCGGTAGGTCTCTTGGCGTTTTCGCCCATCCCACACTGCTTAGCCGACTGGAGCTGGATTGGGTTTGTTGTTTGGTCACTTTTGGGGGCGGGTAGCACTGGTGTGGAATAAATTTGGTCCCAGGATAACCGGGTAGGAACGTGTTTTGATCGGCCACTCTGTGAGTCTGATCAAAATGCGGACCGGGAACTTGGGTAACTGCCCAGCTCGGCAGCAGGCAGCCCCAATATAGAGTTCGCCCGGTGTAGGGTCAGAAGGAGATAACAACTGGTTACTTCTGACCGGGACAGTTAAATGATGTTGGGTTATGGCTGTACGATATCCAAGTTAAGTTGGCAATTGGATATCGTTGACCTCACCAGTGCTACTGCGGCCTTGCTGCATTAAGTTACTGTTAAGATGGTTAAAGTTAACCAAGTTGATTTCAAATAAAGTGGCCCAATTTTTCTACCAACTGCACTGTGGTCAGTCTCTTTTGTGCGGGCATGTGGGGGCAATGGGATTCAGCAGAAAGAAAACACTGCACTCTAATTCAGAAATTGTCAATGCGACAAGCGGGACAAGTGGATTGGTGTCTTCTTTTTTGTTTATCCTCTTTCTCCTGCTTCTTGGCCCAAATCTATAGATACATAAAGGTGCCAAACTACTTTCCTAAGTAGTTTCATCGTGAATTTGTCAATCACATTGTTTTTGGTGATTTTACATTTGTTTATTAAGGCTTTTAAAATAGGAAAAAGGGGTGTTCAGGACAGGTCTCAGTAAAACTTGTGAACTGCCCAGAGAGTGGACTAAGCGCTATACAAGGCAGTAAAAAAGTGTAAAACAAAGTTCATGGTTGACATATGCTCCTTCGATATTTTCCTAGGATCCCCTCTGGGATCCACCAACAGCACCAGTGAAATCGCCAAAGAGACAACAACTAGCTATTTTCCCAGTAACCCAAGCAGTACATGCCCATAATTCCTGGCTTATTTTAAAGTAGAAAGAATCTAGTTATGCTCACATAGCTGGAATGTAACCCAATCATGTGCATTCAGAGACCATGAAGAAGTACATGTCAATCCCTCCTCATCATGAGAGACAGATGAGATTTCTAAGCACAACTTGGACATACATTAATCAAATGAAGTAAGAAAATGATTCTGATATGGAAGATAGAATTAAATAACCAGTGAAAGTTAGTACTTTGCTAGAGTGATGGAGGGTTTCAAAAGAATGGAGATGTGACTGACACTTAAAACCATGGCCAAAATCGAATTAGTTGCGCCCACAGGCATAATGCACAACCTGGCACAAATTTCAATGGCAAATTGCTACAAATTAATAGATTGGTACAATTGCCTGTCAAGTTGCACAAAATTCATATAAGAACAAATGCTTCTGTTAATTTTTAATTTATGCTGAGATTTATGCCCATTATGTTGAAATCAGCAGAAAAACTAAAAAAAAAAAGTTGGCCATATATTTAAATAGATAAGTCTAATGAACAATAGAGTGCTGGGATTTTTCTGTATTATCTTCATTTTCTGAATAAACTCCATAATAAGTGTAATTATACTATTAAAGCAGGGGTTCCCAACCTAAGGCCTGTGGGCCAGATCTAGCCTGTGGTGCCATTTCATGTGGCCCCCACCCCTCCAAGGGCATTTAAGAAACAAAATGGCCACCCCTTTGAAACTGTTGGGAGAAAATGGCTGCCCCCATTGTGCAAGCAGGGCAAAATGGCCATCTGACCTTTAAAGCTGACAGAGAGAGCGTGACCTGGCCCCAAGCTTGAAAAGGCAGGGAACCCCTGTATTAGAGCATCAAGATAACACATTAATGATCAATACCCTTTGAGAAACAAATACAGTTGTACCTCACTTAAAGAGCATAATGCGTTCCACAGGATTGCTCTTTAAGCGAGTTTGCTCTTTAAGCGAAACACCATTGTAAGTGACCAGTTGTGACTTCTGGTGGTGGGGATTGCGAACCCTGATTTATTTGTTAAGCGAGTTTTTGGTTGGTTTTATTTGTTAAGCAAAGCGAACATTCAGAGCAAATTCTGCTCTTTAAACGAAGCGCTCTTTATGCGAGGTTTGACTGTACTATGCTACAGCATCACCAGTATGAACATAAATAATCATTTCCATGCTTTTGACATTTATCAGCAGCATAAGCTGATATTAATTAACAAAAATAAGGGAGGGAGAGAATCTGAGTGAACCATTGGGTGCTGAAATGGTATCAAACTGGATTTTGGATCAACACTAAATTTGGCACATTAGATGCAGACAGTTAGATATTGCTCTGTACCAAATCTGGTGACATGTGATCACTTGGGTTTAAAGTTATGAGTTTCTAAAATTATAGACTTGAATTACCAACATGCATACACTTGGCAACCTTATCAGCAGAAAACAAACTGCTAATATAAATTGTGAAAGATCTAACATTTTTATTTTAAAACACATATTCATTACATTAGGTACTTTTTCAGTTGCAGCAAATGGATCCATAGTAGTATAATCAAAAGTTAAAAACTGTTTTAGAACACAGAATGAGACATTTTTATAACTTCCCAAGAACCTTTCTGTTCCTAAAGACAACAGATATCTTGGAATGTGTTCGCCATGAGTGTCGGAGAAGATTCATGTGCATGTGTGTGTGCATACATGCATGTGTGCGCGCACACAGAGAGAGGTGTTCAATATGTAGGGGAAATTTTGTAAATACATTTAACTACAATTTCCCATTTTCCCTATGGCTTTGGGGACACACTGTAGAAAGAGAACATGTTACCATTCTAATAAATGTGGGCCCATAGCATATTTTGATCCTCCTTTTGCAATAAAATGCTTCCTTACCAGGAATGTTTTGCATATTGAGGAAATTTTAAATATGTAATCTGTAGACTAAGGTCCTACAGTCTGTAGCAATGATGGTGAACCTTTTAGAGACTGAGTGTCCAAACAGAGGGGTGGGGTGATCTCTGTGCTGGGGGAGGGAGGAAGCACTCTTATTGGGCTGCTAGGCAGAGAGGCAGGGAGACTTCTGTGCTGGGAGGACGGAGGAAGAGACAGAGTGCATGCCAACAGATAGAGCTGGTAGTGCCCTCTCTGGCAAGTGTGCCACAGGTTCATCACCACTGGTCTAAAACATAAAAGCTCTGTGGATTAAATTGAAGGAGTATGTGTTCCAGAATCCTGTTTCCCTTTTGAAGCTAACGTGATGTCTCTCTGAAGCCCACACTCACATTTTAATTTGCAACTCCAAGACTTTAGAGACACACCTGCATCACTGCTTCCCAAATATTTTGATGAGGCCCACTTGTCATTCCTCCACTGCAGCTGCCTATGATCTTGCCCTCGTAGTCCCTGCAACTGCATTTTCTTTTGTTTCCTTTTTCCTTTTTAAGAGGTCATGCTTCCTTTTAAAATTAATTGCCATATATTGTATCAGGTAAGGACATCATCAAGGCAGACTCCTGTGTCACGGGCAGAAACACTGACCTGAGAAAGAGGGCATTCTTTGGCTAGCGTGCTTTGATTCATCTCTTTGAGCAACTCCTTTAAGGCATTGCGGACCGTGGCATGATTCCACTGCTCTGCAGGCAAGTCTTCCAGTTTTGAACAACTGTGAAAACAGAGAACAGAATAAACCTATGGAAAGCATCACCTAGAGAAGGATAGCAGTCCTTTGCACACAAGAGATATAAAGCTCTGTGAAGCAGGACACAAGCTAGAGTCCTACACTTCTTCCCACCCATGGCGTACCAGTTTCCTCTGACAATTCTGACTCCTGAAGGATTTAAGAATTGAATGCAGATATCCTTTGTCCATGCTGCTGACTGAAACAGGCGGTCCACCACAGTTCCCAAGCAAAAGGAAACATAAGGATTCAACTCTTCTGAGTCTAAAGTTTTAAACTGAATTTCTGGTAAAGGACCAGAAACAGCAAGGTGTTTATTTTCAAAATATAATACGTTAAGCATTTAACCAGGCCTTCAGGAACTATTAATTTGGGATCTGTGGAAAAGTTCTCTTTCAAAAATCTTTCAATGACTGGTTGTGCTTGTCCACGCTCCAATGTCACATTGAAACAAAATACGGGCCATAAAGAGCCGCCAGGTGAAGCACTCTTCCTGTATTTTTCTTTTCATTTCAACAAAAGCTCAAAAATTAATGAAGACAAGATGTGCTAATCTCAGTAGTAATACTGTGATTGACAGAGCAGCTCAGAAACTAGAGGAGGGCAGATGTTCAGTAATACCCACCTTTGTAATTGAATTTTCAATGTCACAACATGATAGACATCTTGTAACATGTCGGCTACTGTAGCATCAGGTGCATCTGTCACATAACTGAGTGGTAGAGGATTCCACTTCCCAAGTTTGATTATACCTGGACAAATTAATGAAATAAACAAAAAATAAATAAACATATATCTGTTTGCTGAGTTATTTTCTTAACTGCTCAAGTGACTTGATGCTCACTTCAATATTGAAAATTTCTTCTCATAACTGATTATAGAAATATAGCCATCACACCACCCATTTATCTTAACCCTTAGGCATGAAGCTTGCTTGCCCTTTTATAGTTAAACAAGCTTCAACCAAGTGACAAAACAAATTTCACAACTTTAATAGTCTTCAGGAAAACTATACAGTATATTTGTTTGTAAGGAACACAAAGGAATTAAAGCAAGGTAGCCTTCTGAAAATATGTGTACTACTCTTAAACTATAACCCTTTCTCCATAAAGTTGCTTATAAGTAAATTCAGAGGCCTTTGACCTACTGGTACTAGATGAATATTTAATCACACCCTGAAACGAGTTGCAAATAACAATTTGCTTATATTTTAAATTCTTATAAAATATAACTAAGATACATTCGCATTCAAATTTATCAAGAGATAATGTCACTCCTTTTCTGGCACGACTAACTTTTAGATATCTTTGTAATTTTACAAGATCCTGGATACACTATTTATTTTCCTTTGATATATAACACAGATTGCTGTTGAAACAGAAGAACATGCTTCTAAACTGGTGAATGTGTGCTGATTCTATCCCCTAAATTTTGCTAGCCTAGCATTCACCAACACTTGCCTCTTAGCACCTAATAAGCAGAAGAGAGAGGGACTTGACAGTGGATGCCAGCGTAGCTTGTCCATACCTTTTGACTCTTTGACCTCTACCTCCCCCAACATCTATTTTTAACTGATATTCTTAGAAGCCATATTACAGTCTCTTCCAGTGGTGGGATGTCAAAAAATTTACTACCCCACCGTGATCTCATCACAGTGTGGGCGGAGCTAATGTCATAATGTCATAACATGGGCGGAGCCAAAGGAAAAAATAATAAAATAATAAAATAAAATAAAAATAAGCACACAGACACACACACACACCCCTCAACCCACCCACAACACAAGGACAGCAAGGAGGACAGCAAGGAGGCCGTGCATACGTGCCAAGCACTGTAGGCATGCATGCATGGGTTTGTGACTTCAATTCCCAGAAGCCTAAGTCAATTCCCCATAGCACTGATCAGCCAATGTACTGACTTAGGCTTCTGGGAATTGAAGTCCCCCTGTAGGGTGTGGACCCCATGTGGGGTACCAATGGGCTAGAGGAAGTGGAGAGGTTTGCTCATTTGTGCAGTGTGATCATCCAAAATGAAGATGCAGAGATGGACATCAAATGCAGCATTTGAAAAACAACAGCTGTCTTCCAGAGAATGCATAAGATCTGGTCCTCGCATCTCTATCACTGAAAATTAAACTCAGTTTGTTCACCTCCATAGTGATTCTGACAACCATCTACGCCTGCAAGACTTGGAAGGTATCAACAAGTATCAACAAGAGACTTGACGTCTTCCAACAGAGGTGCCTTCGACCAATTTTAAAGATTTGTTATTGTGACCATATTACCAATGAGGAGGTGATTTTAAGGAGTGACTCATGCAAATTGCATAAGGTTGTTGCATGAAGAAGATTCCAAATGGTAGGCCATATTTTTCATGTGGAGAAAAACAGGATCTCTAAGGTGTCAATAAGATGGACACCTTCTAATGCTAAAAGAAAACAAGGTCGCCCTCGAAATACATGGCAAAGAACATTCATGGGAGATTGAAAGACCCTGAACATGACATGGGAAGATGCTGAAATACTCACTCAAGATCAAAAACATTGGAGATTCCTTGCTGCCGGATATGCTACATAGCATGGGAGGATCTAAGTCTAATGGCATGTTATCAGAGCTGACCACTCGAGGCCACTGTTTGCAATGTACTCTTTACAAGGAACAGAAGGAGACATTCTGGTAGCTCTTGTGTAGAACAACAGAGACATTTGAAAACCCCTCCCCTCATCCATATGACTCAGGTACACTAGTACCTCAGATAACGTTAAGACTTGGTTACACAAGTCTTAACGTTATCCAGTTTTTAACGTTGTGCGATGCATTGATCCCACAATGTTTAAAAAAAAAGCAGGTTCAACCCCCAACCCAAAGGCAAAATGCATAGGCAAAAGAGATTCACCCTGCCTCCCCTGTTGAAACAACAGGGTGGGATGGACGAATCCCTCCCTGTTACCCTTTGCCTTTGGCCGGAGAAACGCAAACCTAACAGCAAGCGAACTCAACGATGGGGAATTTCAGGCAAACATTTGCATCACACAACGTTATCTTAATGTTGTGTGATGCAAATGTTTGCCTCAAATTCCCCAACTATATCCGATTTTAGCGTTATCCAAGGCAAACGTTATCTGAGGTACCCCTGTATGTCTGTTAAGTATATGGCCCATTGTTATCCATGGTTTCAAGTATCTGTTGGAAGGTCTTGGAACATATCGCCTATGGCAGCGATAGTGAACCTTGAAACTCCAACTGTTCTTCACTTTCAATTCCCAGAAGCCCTGATCAGCAGAAGTGCTGACTTGGACTTATGGTAATTGAAGCCCAAGAGCAGCTGGAGTGCCAAGGTTCACCATCACTGCAACATTTATGTTGCAAGAGGCTGAATAATGATAAACCAACACAAAACAGTGTTAAATGTGTTTGTATGTCAATGACCTCTGCAATCTGGATTGGCAATTATGCTCAGAATACTGTCTCAAATACTTTTGAACTTGTTTTCATGATCCACATTCATAAACAAGAATCTAATCAGATTCTTCTGACTGTTTTTAAATTGTCAATAAATATATTTCAGAATGGAAGCTCAGTGCTCAGAAAAATTAAGTAATTCAAAACTGCCCTAATTCCAATTTTGAGTTAAAATAAAAACTTGGTTGTCATAATGCACGACCAATATGTTTTTGGGGAAAACTACATGGTTCCTGTCAGTCAGGAAAGAATGAAGACCAATTTGACAGGTATCATATGCCATCTGTACAGCACTTTCCTGAATGTTGACTGAGTTTGTGAAGTTGTTTTCTTATTCAGTATATTCATATTCAGTATCAATTAGATCTTATATTAGGTATTTTCCCCACACTACCCTCCAACCTGCATCCCATCCTGTGCTTAGAATGGAATAGGGCTCCCATAAGGTAAATCACTTTCTTCAACTTTTCTGAACACTGATCTGCTCATATTTCAAAGAGGATAAAACTGCAGATCACTTATTTTATCAAAGGACAGAGTAGGGAACTTGTACCTGAAATAACACTTTTCATATTTTTGTTACTATCTATCACTTACTGGCTTAATAATATTTTACTTTCAAGAACAAGTATAGTGTTACCTCGCTTAAAGAGCATAATGCGTTCCACGGGACTGCTCTTTAAGCGAGTTTGCTCTTTAAGCGAAACACCATTGTAGGTGACCAGTTGTGACTTCTGGTGGTGGTGGGGATTGCAAACCCCGATCTATTTGTTAAGCGAGTTTTTGGTTGGTTTTATTTGTTAAGCGGAGCGACCATTCAGAGAAAATTCTGCTCTTTAGGCGAGTTACTCTTTAAGCGAGGAGGCGCTCTTTATGCAAGGTTTGACTGTAATATAAAAGCCTTTTCAGGCTTCTACACTAATTCTGATACTCTTCAACCTTTTCAAGCCGGGAGCCAGGTCGCCTCTCTCAGTCAACTTTGAGGGTTGGATGGCCATTTTACCCTGCCTGCACAATGGGGGTGGCCATTTTGTTTCTTGAATGCCCTTGGAGGGGTGGTGGGCCACATAAAATGGCACTGCAGGCCAAATCCGGCCCATGGACCTTAGGTTGGGAACCCCTACTCTACAGTAATAACACTGCACAAGGGCTTATCTCTAGTGTGAAACCATCTTATTGGATAGTCCAGCTAGGCCATAATGAGTCTATTTTGAGCTAAAGATGAGTAGGTACAGCTGTGTTAATAAACTGGACAATTTTTGCTACATTTGTGGCAAATATACCCTGCATGATCAACTCAATAACTTAACTAAGAGGGTGATATTTGCTAACTTAAGATCCTAATGTCCTAGGCAGAATTGGGCTTCAGATTTGGATTCAGCACACTTGATTTAGTATAGGACACATGGATTAGACCAAGTAGCAGACAATATTTTTATTCTTTTCTTTTCTTTTCTTTTCTTTTGTGATGCAGTTCAAATTTGTTGCTGTTCCTCTTCTATTGGCGGCTGAGCATCATAATGAATATTTGGACTTTGGGCTCAGTTCTATATAACTCTGATGTGTTACACCCAAAACAACCAACCAAGTTCTTTAGCCAACAGTAAAAAAAAATCTATTGCACAATACCATATGGCTATTTGTCAACTATTCAGGTGCAAGACTGTGTACATGACCCAACAGACAGACAGAACTATCAAGTACACCAGTATGCCAGTTCCAGTTTCTGCTATATTATTGCAATTGGAGTCTGACTAATAAGTTCTACTTTCTCTGTTTTCCCATTTATTTTAATTTTACTGATAAGATGAAAACAATCTCATTAAATGGCAAAAGTAGTCCAGTTTTCTGCTTTTTATGTGTGTTCTATAATGTATTTGTCTTTACTTGCTCACTTTTCTTTACCTTTGTTGGTCAACCTATCAAACCAAGATTTTTTTCTGGATCCTGTAAAATTCAAATTTCAAATGTTTTATTATTTATTTATTATTTCCTCATATTTACTATCCCGCCCCAATCAGGTAAACCCGACTCTGGGTAAACCCAACTCTATTTTTGACAGTTCCCTTTATGCATAATACATGTCCCAATTCCATTGTAATAAATAATTTGTCTGAAAAACTGGAAAAACTAACTCAGAGACCCACAACAGAGTAAATAATACTTTGCCATACATTCTAGAGCAGGGATGCTGAACCTACGGCCCATGGGCCAGATCCAGCCCATGACATCAATTAATCCGGCCCATGCCTCTCCCAGAAGTGGAAGTAAAACATGCATGTGTGGATGCCGAACACACAGTTGTCATAAATGTGTTTATGAAAGCCACTGATCATTAATGACAGCGCTCTGTGCGTGCCATTTTACTTCCACTTCCAGGTGGGAGGAACCACATGACCGGCCCGCTCTACCACGTGACTGGCCTGCTATCTGAAAAGTGACACTGACACTGATACTGAAACCTATGAACAGTATTAGTAGACAAAATTACAGGCTATGTGCTGAGGATTTATTACTGAGAGTACTTTTGTTTGTATCACTATATGTATAGCTTTTAAAAATTGTATCTTCCTGACACAGACTCAAAGCAAAAGAAACATTAGATGTTGGTTTGGCCAACAAGGAGGCTTCCACATCACTGCATGCTCTCCTGTCAGACAGATTTCCTTTTCCACATCCTCGTTTTTGTGAACTGAGGTCTGCCACAATGTCAACATTAGAAAATTATGTTTAACTTTAGCTTTCAACTGGGTGTGCAAACCTACTCGAAAGAGCCACTGGGAGGCAAGATATTACCTATACTACGAAAATTCAGTCATTAAGGTTCACATAGAGTGGAGTGGATGAGGGAGTCCATGTGGAATGGAGAGGAGAAGTATATAAATTCATATGAGTAGTCCCAATAACCCTGCATAATTTGGCAAGACATATGAACTAAAAAGTAGAAAAAATTAGAGATGAAACACCTAAAATCTTCATGAAAGAAAACATTAAAATTTCCACACAAACTTTAAAAACTGATCACCTGTTCTGAATGCATTAAATTTCTGTTGCAGGTACACAATATTTCTGACATCTTATTTTATTTATTTATTTTATTACATTTATATCCCACCCATCTGAGATATTTCCCACTCTGGCTGGTTTACAACCTTTAAAAAAATCTTTACAATAAACATTAAACAAATTGAATACACTATAAACATCAACAAGAACAAAAATTATAAACCCCCTGGCAGCAGGAGTGAGGGTGTGGGCTAGATGGAATGGTGCTGTGGGCCAGATATGGCCCACAGTCCATAGGTTGAGAACCCCTAGGTTAAGGAATTGGCCCTTCTAATACCTGTTAGAGCCACTAAACAAGTATCTTTATAGCATAACTAGTTCATGGCAATGAGGAAGAGGTGCCCTTGTGTGCATACAGTTCCCACTTGGCTATGTTTCTTCTCCATGGGAAAGGCACTCATGTTCAAATCTGAACAAAAACCACTTCTACTGAAAAAGAATGGTGGTCATATTTATAGTATGAAGCTACCAAGCAACTATGAAATATCCCACAAAACAAGAAAACTAACTGACAGAAGAAGGGTGAAGTATTTAACATTATGGCTGTTTGAAAAGCAAAAACAAAGTTATATCTGGTTTAAGATTCTAATTGTTTGATGCCCATTTTTCTTAGCTCCCTCCATACAACATATACCAAAGCATTTTATGTAAATATATGAAACAGTCTGATGCTATGTAACTTTATATACACATTTTGCTTCATGAATTTTAGTCGCATGTAATAGATGCAACTTCACATTTGGGAAATATTACGACCTTAACTTAGATCAGATTAATTTAATCTAAGCATTCAGTAACTAGACTGAATTAATAAAAAGAAAACTCTATGAAGAGAATACAATAAGCCATGAATTAAATAAAGCTTTCTGAATCTGGTTGTTGTTATTTAATTTCAAAGACTTTTCCCCAAAGTACAGGCAAAATATTGACCCAGCTATAGAGGCAACGTAGCTGTTAATTTTATTTTGAAATCAAAACAAGATTACAGAAGAGGTTGGGGTTTTTTTTTGCTAGTACCTTTTCTGAATAATAAAGAATCTTATCTTTCAAGGATTTAATGATTTTCTGATAAAGCATTTTTTTAAAAATACATTGTTTATGTAGCATGCCTAGATTTACTTAGTGGTGGGCTTCAGCAGGTTCACCCCAGTTTGCCAGAACTGGTAGCAGAAATTCTGACTGGCCCCGCCCACCCAAGTTGTGCTTTCCCCTGGCCACGCCCACCATACCACACCCACAGAGCAGGTAGTAAAAAAAATTGAATCCCACCACTGTTTACAATGTTAACCTCGACACTCTCCGATGTCCTTGCCCAGGATTTGCCTTGTTGCCAGTGCCACGACCCAAGAGGTGAGGTTAGTTAAACAGGTTGGAGGCAATCTCCAAATTGGAGAGTGAAAATTGGAAATTGCACTTCCACTTGTTTAAAATGTCCTAGAGAAGGACGGAGGGAAGTCTGGATCTGTGAAGGTCTTGCAAAACTGCAATGGATGGTCTTGGTTGCTACTGGTTCCTTGTGGGATTTTACTGTTCCTTGGTTTAGCCTGCCTCCATTTTCAAAGGATGCTAATAGACGGCTGTGCCTCTTCTTAATTTTTGGATTGCATGTACTATGCCATTGCCATCATTACCATTCGTTGCTTCTTCTTTTTCTTTGCACTGCTCACCATTGCCTGCTCTGATTTGCCTTCAGTTTGGAATTTATTTATTTTATTCTTTCTGTTTTGGTCTATTCTATTTTATTTTTATAGATAACTTTTCTCCCTTTTTTTCCCTGTGGATTGCTTGGCCACCTCTTGGTCCACCTTGCTGATGGACTGAGGCATCATTCATTCATTCATTCATTCATTCATTAGTGCATAGGAAGAAGTAAAACTCTCTGTTCCGTGTTTTAGGAATTAAGAGTTGTGCAGGGGGATATGACTATATTTCATGGCCTTATCTTGTTGTTTTTAAATTTTCTCTTGTTTCATATTGCGGATCCTCCTTGTTTAAATCACTGGGGTGGGGGGTACACTGATCACTTGGTTGCTCTGAATGTCATATAAATTAAACATAACAGAATAGCACCTGTGCCACATAGATCTCTTTGAGATAATAATAATTTCATGTCAGAAATTATTCTGGGTTGAAAGGATTTTGTGGAAGAAACTCCACTCAGGGAATACCCAAATGAGGCTCCTTTCATGTCCCTAAGAGCTGGGACAGATATGGGTGTTCAATCCATCATGCAGTGCCCTGGTCTCGAACTGCGAACTTGCCAGCCTTCCAGCTAACAAGGCGAGCTTCTTAACCACTGAGCCATCTGATAATAAGCAATTACAGTCAAACCTCGCATAAAGAGCGCCTCCTCGCTTAAAGAGTAACTCGCTTAAAGAGCAGAACTTTCTCTGAATGTTTGCTTCACTTAACAAATAAAACCAACCAAAAATTTGCTTAACAAATAAATCAGGGTTCACAATCCCCCCCCCCCCAAGAAGTCACAATTGGTCACTTACAAGGGTGTTTCACTTAAAGAGCAATCCTGTGGAACACATTATGCTCTTTAAGCGAGGTACCACTGTATAACAATTGTTTTTCCTTCACTTTTTCTGCCTGCTTTGAGGGTAGATGGCATTTGTTTCTATCTGTTGCCTTGCCCTTGCCTTTTCCTAGTTGTTTTAAAGGGGATTTTAATGAGTTCTGGAGGAGTGTCAGGCAGAAGGTGATGGGACTCTAGTAAGAACCATTGAGATAGATAGCTGTCAGTCTTAAGCTTGTTTCTCATAAGATCCAGTGAAGGTTGCTCAGCATTGGTAAAATAGATTCTACCCTCCTGGCAAGTGATCCAACTGTTCTGCTCTAAACCAACGGTTGTTTTAAAATACAGTAATACCCCAGTTAACGTTTGCACCGCATAACGTTAAAACCGGATAACAAAGGGAAATCGGGGGGGGGGGGATTTTGCACTGCACAATGTTAAGTTAACATTGTACGGTGCATCCATTTTTCCCCAGATTTCCTACGGAGAGCTCTGCCCCAAAGCCAGCAGGGCTGCTCTCCGCCTGGGAAGACCAGCCCTGCCGGCTTTGGGGCAGAGATCTCCAAGGTGCCCTCGCTGCTTTCCCCCCCCCCAACCTTCCAAGGCGACCTGGGCTAAGCTCACGCGCCCACCCTGCACTTGCCTTGTAAAGGAAGGGGTGTGAGGTGCTTTCCCCCCTCTCCCCTTCCAAGGTGACCCAGGCTACACCCACACCCTGTGCTCACCTTGAAAGGGAAGGGGTGAGGTGCTTTTCCCCCCTCCCCTTCGAAGGCAAGACGGGGTAAGCCCGCATGCCCACCCTGTGCTCACCGTGGAAGGGAAGGGAGTGGGGTGCTTCTTCCACCCCTCCCCTTCCAGGTGAGACGGGCTAAGCTCGTGTGTGCGGACCCTTCTCTCCCCGGACCTTCCCAAGTCAAAGCGGCCATCAGAGGGCAACCCACAGTGACCGCTTTGACTTTGAGGGAGGGGGGGTGCCTAGATGTTGCCCTGGCTGGCACTGGGTTTACCCCAGCCATTCTCAACTCAAAGCAACCAGGATAGGCTTTGGTTTAACGATGTGCGATAAATGTATTGCACAATGTTAAAAACCACTTAACATTAAAGCTTGTGGAACCAAGATTTAATATTATGCAGGGTATTACTGTACTCTCCAAAGGTATTTCCCACATATGACACATTTCCATGATATGTAGGGAATACTAGGTCACAGATATCGATCTCTGGCCAGCAGGTAGGCAAGGTTATGAGTAGTGTGTTAATTGAAATGGATACGAGACAGATTTTAGAAATGTGTTACATTCAAGCTTTTCTCTTGGATCTACATGTAATGACTCTGGCTATTTAGGCTGGAGTGCTAGCTTCAATCCCTCCCAAAAGAAGGATTATGGCTACAGTTACCCATCCCCTACTAAAATCCTGGAATAAATAATATAAAACATTACATGTGGCCTTTGAATACCTCCAGAAAAATCAACTGGAACAAATTACTGTAACTAGGACAGTAATACAGAATAAATCTCACTAATTTTGAAAGTATTTCAGGTGTTCCATATATTTCTATACATAATTCAAAGCTGGGGCTAAACTATATGATGTTCTAGGCCAGAGGTCAGCAAATGTGACTTCCCAGATGTTCTTGGACTTCCAATTCCCAGACACCCTGATTAGCAGGAGTGTTGACCTGAGCTTCTGGCAACTGAAATCCAAGAACACCTGGAGAGCCAAGTTTGATGATCCCTGCTCTAGACATTTAGAGACTAGGGTACTTTACAGATCATCTGCTTTTGTATAAATCCATCGATACCTGAGAAATTCAGCAGGCAATGAGAGAAGGTAAACCTTCTCAGGAGCGGCATCTGCACTTTGGAATGCTCTACTTTGGTCCATACACCTGCCACGTACTAATGAGTTCAGGTAAAGCGTACAAATGGTTTTATTCATCTTTAATTCTTTTTTCTAGAGGCTTTTGATTTTTAGATTATCATTTTTTTAATATGGTTTTCAAATGTGAGGTTTAACATCTTGATTTTTTTTGTTTAAATAATAAAAATGTAGCTTATTGAAATGTTTAGTAACTTATCTTTTTATTGCTTTATTGCCCATTTTAATGCTTACTTTTACTATTTATAAACAAGTTTGATATAATTAAATATAGTTTATTAATTAAAAAAACTATTATCAGCATGCACTTTTAGTAGAAAAAACAATGTGTTAATAGTATCATGAAGAAATGTGAAAACTAAAAATGGAAAATGTGATTTAAATTTTTCATTGAACAGGACAATTTTTTTATTCCAAATAATGTTTTCAAACTCTAACAAAAATGAGAGATGCACCTGAGTATCCTGACAGCCATGGAAAAGCAATGGTTAGCTTTTTCTTTTTTTCTTTTTTTTGCCTATGCAGGAGAAATCATGTTCCAGCTTAGATAAGAAACTGGCCTATGTCTATTTTTCCATTAACTGTCCAGAATTACAAATATGCTAGAGAGATTCAGTGTCAGTGAAAAATAATCTATTGCTAATTAAACAAGCTTTCATTTAAAAGAAAACCTCTTTAAAACATTACCTAAATCTCAACAATCCGCCCTTACTCCTTCCCATCCAAGAAGGTAAGATTTGAGTGTTAAGTTTAAGATAGTATTTTACCAAAGTAAGCATTTCTAACAATGCTGAAGAAAATATCAAATGGTGTGTGGGTGTGGGTGTGTGGGTGTGTAGTGTAGTGTCAAACCCATGCTCATTTAGTGTTTTAAAAGGGATTTTTTTAAAATTGCTTATTCTTAAAACTCCACAAAAATAGCGGACACAAATGATATTCACTCTTTAATTAATCATTAATTTGTTCTTCAAGACGAGTGGCCTAAGACTGCAACTCCTATATATGTGCTGCTTTACTTTCTAGATTGTTTTCAACTTACCTTTAAGATATTTAATAGTTTCAGTAGTGAAAGTAATACTGATGCAATTGTGATGAAACAACTATAGTTCAATCACATAATACATCTGAGTACATCCCTGGGTTCTCCAGTTAAGAAGAGTGTCAAGTAACAGAACCAAGAAATATATTTTCCCACCCAAGCTACTACAAGGATACTACTAGTCAAGATAAATTTATGGTCTGACATAGTAAAACACATCATATAAAAAGCTAACTCATAATTTAACCATGTACAGAAGCAACATGGCGCACATATACTCAGTTTCCTAGGTTCAGATGCAATGTTGTTATCTTAAAAGTGGTAGTGAATGCTTTTGATCTCTTCCTGGTGGTTGGACATGAGGCGGGCAGGAAAGGCAGTGGTGGGCATTAGTAGGTTCACACCAGTTCACCAGAACCAGTAGCAGAAATTCTGGCTGGCCTCTCTGGCCATCCAAATTTTGAAATAAAGTAGTCCTAATTCAGGTGCAATGCAGGGCTTTCCCCCTGGCCACACCCACCAGGGCACGCCCACAGTGTGGTAGTTTAAAAAAAAATTGAGCCCACCACTGAGGAAAGGGTGGGGAGGCAGGAAAGAGCCCATACCTCATTGTAGTTTATGGGGAAAGACCTGAAACTACAGTTTAGTCTTACAGCCAAAAAGGGAACAGTAAACTATAGCTTCATGTATCAAACAATATAGGTTTTAAAAACCCAGCAACATCAGGTAAGAAACATATGTTCATGGTGGAAAGTATATCCCTAATCCATCTCAACCTGCATTTTAAATTGCTACACCCTGAGACCACAAAGCAGAAATCAGTTCTGCTAATGCAAAACCCAGCATGCAAATTTCATTAGTCCATCCACCACTACAGACTTTGGTGACATCCAATTCTAAAAGATCCCCCAGGATTCAACAACAGCTTTTCGGGGTAGCTGGTATCAGGAAAAGGGGATTGCCTTTGGTAAGCAGCAAAAAGCAGAGCTAGGAAACACACCTTTTTAAACCAGTGCACTTGCATTTCCTTTGGGTGAAAGTAATTAGCTGGCATTACAGGCTTTTACTTTAAAAATAGTGTGTTAAATTACCCAGTACAGGTACTGAGAAATAGTACCATGTTGCTTTAAATTACCTCTAATTAATTAAAAGTATTATGACACAAAAAAATAACAGTACTGTACTCAGAAAGCTCAGAAAAAGAAAATGTAACAGATAATATTACCTTTAATGAGTTACTTTCAGGTCTAATTGGCTATAAATCTAAGCTGGACATTTTTAAAGCAATGTCAGTAATAAAGAAGCTACAGTTTACCAAAGATGCATCGTTGCACTTCGTCTTCTCTTTGCCTACTGGCTCCCCCTGGAAATGTCTGCTAAGGCAAAGCGCATAGAGCATCTACCCAAGCGCTGCAGCAGGGAAACTCCATTCACAGTTTTGTCATATTATATGCATTCTGCATTACTAGACAGCATGGGGAAGAGAGGTGAAGACATACCTCTGCTCTTTTGCCAACAGCTAATCCCGGCATCTACAAAGAATGAGAAGACCTTGCTTCACCGTCAGACAAAAACCCAAGAAGGAGAGATGGACTCTTAAAGTGACACGTGGAAAGCAAAGCACTTTGAGGCAGACATGGTGGACACACCTTATCTTTCAACCTTGTGCAAGGCCTAAACTATTGCAAAAAGTGTTCTGTACAACTAGGGTGATAGAGGGATTAAAGGACAGGACTGAGACATGGAAATTATTAGGTTATCCTTCAGGGGGTCACCATCTCACAGCCTGATCTACTTCACAAGTAAAGGCAAAGGTTTCCCTTACTCGAAAGCCAGTCGTATCTGACTCTAGGGTTCGGTGCTCATTTCTGTTCCAAAGCCAAAGAGCCAGCGCTGTCATGTGGCAGGCATGACTAGACACCAGAGCGCACGGAATGCTGTTACCTTCCCACTGAAGTGGTCCCTGTTTATCTACTTGCAATTTCTTGCTTTCGAACTGCTAGGTTGGCAGGAGCTGGGACAAAGACGGGAGCTCATTCTGTCCTGCAGTACTTGGGAATCGAACTGCTGACCTGCCAGTCAGCGTCTTATCCACTTGAGCCATTGCAGTCCCTTCACAAAGTCTACTTCACAAGGTTGTTATAAAAACAAACTGATGGGGTGAAGAGCTATGTCTGCTGCTCATCATATGGAAGCCAGGATAAAAAATGTGTCTAACAAAGTACAGTTGTACCTCGCTTAAAGAGCATAATGCGTTCCACAGGATTGCTCTTTAAGCGAGTTTGCTCTTTAAGTGAAACACCATTGTAAGTGACCAATTGTGACTTCTGGTGGGGGGGATTGCGAACCCCGATTTATTTGTTAAGTGAGTTTTTGGTTGGTTTTATTTGTTAAGCGAAGCAAACAGTCAGAGAAAATTCTGCTCTTTAAGCGAGGCGCTCTTTATGTGAGGGACTTTATGTGAGGTTTGACTGTACTGGATCAAGGCTTAAATATAAAAAAAGGCACACTTGTTTGATTGTATGTAAAGGATCCTTTTTTAAATTGCATGCAAATGCATTTAAGTTTCATTATCCATCTAAAAGCACCTTTTGCAACCCAGCTACCTTTTATAATCATATTATAAATCACGATTCAAACAGACTATTTGATCCTAAGTAAGGTTCTCAATCAAAACACCGATTGCTCACTATCTCTTCAGCAGTACTCTCTGCAGTCATTCACAAAATACAGAGTTCTCTTTAAGTGAAAGCACTTCTAATTGCAGAGTAAAAGAGGCTCTTTTTATTGTTGAAATATGTTCTTTAGTTCTATATTCAGTCACTTCTTTAAGAAGGCTTAACACGTCTGTACAAAAGTCACAGCAGAAACAGGGAAACTAAAATTACATTAAAACCCCAGGTTACGAAGTAGGTCCATTCCATCAGCCTCCGTTGTAACCCGGGGGGGGGGGGGACATCCATAGAGATGCATTGAAAAATAAAAAAGGTCCTGAATTGATCGTTGTAAACCAGGAAAAAAAATACATTAAAAATTGTAAACCAGGATCGCTTTGTTGTAAACTGCAACAAACTTAAACTTAAACTGAGGCTGTTGTAACCCGGGGTTTTACTGTATATTTAAAAAATAAAATTATATGTTATATATAGTACTCTTTAGCAAACACAGGATCCTAGGGTATCAGACAAGAAACAAAACAAAAAGGCAAATATGTTGTGGCACCTTAATGACTAATATTTTAGTGTGAGCTTTTGTGGATTAGGTCTTACCACTCTCTTTTTACTGACTTCATTTGTGCTGAGTCAAATTCTACACTGCACAAGACTCTGGAACATGTGGGGAGTCAAAACCACCCTGCTGCCTGCTCAAGTCCATGCTTTCATCCTTGGAGGACTACTATCCGCAATTACTTCATGCATCAACAAACTAACACTTTTAAAATACATCTGTGAGCTAACCGCTGGAGCCCCTGCAAGACATCTTGGCAAATGATAAACTAAATATGTTTAGTTCCCAATAGGTTTGCCAGTTTTGCTGTTACTTGAACATAACTAGCTTGCCAATTGTTAAAAGAGGCCAATTCTTGTGTACAGTATATTGTACAGTATATTGTGTACAGTATATTACAGAACTTAATGGATAACTCTGCTTTGCTTGACAGTTCTATATGAATTGTCCCACTCTTTATTTCACAGCTGTGTCCTGAATTCAGGTTCTTGGTGACACTGCACTATATCTGTACTCTGCGGCAAAGAAGAAAATAGCTTTCATGTATGTTCACATTTTTAAATTATACGTTGATATGTTTATAGTACAGTCAAACCTCGCATAAAGCATCCTTCGCTTAAAGAGTAACTCACTTAAAGAGCAGAATTTTCTCTGAATGGTCGCTTCACTTAACAAATAAAACCAACCAAAAACTCGTTTAACAAATAAATCGGGGTTCACAATTCCACCCCACACACACAATTGGTCACTTACAATGGTATTTTGCTTAAAGAGCAAACTCGCATAAAGAGCAATCCTGTGGAACGCATTATGCTCTTTAAGCGAGGTACAACTTGTATTAGATCATTTATTTTATTATTATTATTTTTAATTTTATTGAATCATCACACCATTGTGACAAACAAATAAAAATACCATATCAATCTATTCAATTACATCAGGCTTCACTTAATTATCCAAACATTACTTTTATAACATATTCTATTTAATTATCCAATGTTAATCACTTGTTCTTATACTATTATTAAAATAATCAACTCAGTCTTATAGACAATGTCCAGAATTCACCACATGTTTACAGTCAGCTTTAAATTGGAAAGTTGTTAGCATGGAAATTGTATTTCTGATCATGACTTGTATTCACTGTGTAAATTAACAAACAATTGAAGTCAGACAAAATATCCTTGATATGAAAACACACATTTATAGTCTTGGAATATGATTAAATTTTGTACATCAACATTTTCAGCACAGAGAGCTATCTTATGAGTCCATCCTTACAAAATATTAGTTGTAAAATCACCTTTTGAAGCAACACATGAGTGGCAACAGAATACTGTATTTGAGCACTACTGTAGTTCAGTAATTCTTTTTTGTCTGTTAGTCATTAATTTGATATCCCCTGTATTAATAGGACACAGGATTTCAAAGACAAGTAACAAAGTAGGACATTGGAAAATACAACCACTCAAATAAGATTTCTAATTTAAAAGATAACTATACAACCTGTTTGTTTTATTTGTTCATTTTGTATAAAATCACAACTCTTAGTAAAGACTGGTTCTTCAGATATTGTTGTTGTTGTTGTTGTTCAGTCACACAACCGAGTCCGACCCTTTGTGACCCCATGGACCACTGCATGCCAAGAACCCCTATCCTTCACCATCCTCCGCAGGCCCACTCAGCTCTACGCCCATTGCATCAACAATGCCATCTAGCCACCTCATCCTCTGCCACCCCATTTTCCTTTTGCCTTCAATGAAAAACAATCTTCAGAAAATGCTGAAGTAAAAAAAAAATTATGCTTTTACAGCATTAAGATGACTTGAAAAAATAAAGCACAAGTTCTGCTTGCAGAAGATATTCCCAGATTCAACCCCTGGTCACTTCAAGGTAAGACAAAGGAAAGAACCAGGCTGAAAACCCTGAAGAGCCACTGCCAGTTGAGCGCTGTAACACTGGGCTAAATGGACCACTAAATCTGATTTGTTATTTCTTTCCTACAACAGCCTGTTTTACATTGAAACATACTACTCCAAAGAAGCCTCCCAAGAAGTGAGAGTCCACTTTTGATGAGATAAACATAGACTATCACAGAAGGGAAAGCTTAAAAAAAACCATATACACCAGATGCTGCAGATCACACGGTTTTACAGATTAAGAACACACTTCTCAAGAATTTAAAGATTTTTAAGGCTCATCATTTAGAGCCCTGAGCAGGACACAGCTGGATGTCATCAGTCATCTGAGGAAGAGTCTACTTGTGAGGAGAGTCTTACTCATAAGTATTCCTTTATTCAAAAGGAGCCTTGCTTCTGAAGCAGGCAATCATTTGTCCAAAGGTAATTCAGCTTGCATTTTCAGACCTCTGCATTCCCATGGAGAAATCCTCTGTGTCCAAGGAAATGACTTAGATGCTGCCTCCCATTATATCCCTTTCCCTGTCTGTCTTCCAGTCTCTTGGAACAAGCTGTTCCTATGAGAGAGTCAACTAACAAAGCTCAAGTGGGTGCTTCTGCAGAAGGCATGGCAAGAATACTGGAGCCCAGGACTAGGGTCTCTTAGGTGAGAAAGGAAGATTGCTTTTTAAACTAACTGTGTTGTTGTTAAAGTTGTAGAGATGTTTTTTTTCTGTCAAACCTTTAAAAAAGGATGTTCTCCATTACTCATTTTGCATCTTGGCAAATTCTCTTATCCAGAAATTAGTCTCAGTCAGGTAATACTAACAAAATAAATGTTTCTAAGGCCATGTTTGTTTGTTTTTTCAAATAGGATGGCAAAAGAATTATATCAGATGTTTTAAAAGATCTGCTATTAAAATTTGTATTTTGTGTTTGGAACAGAAATGTTAGCTATTGAAATTTCTCCATTTCAGCTCCAACACAAAAGCCTTCATTTTCCAAATACAGTAAAACCTCAGATAACACTAAAACCTGGTTCCACAAGTCTTGGTGTTATATGATTTTTAGTGTTATCCGATGCATGTTAAAATCCTATGGGATCCATAGAGATACATTGTAACCACACAGGCTTTAGCGGTTGTTATCTGAAGCATCCCATAGGATCTTAATGTTATCTGATGCAATTCTTCCCCCCAGATTCCTTAATGTTATGCGATTTTAGTGTTATTCGATACTAATGTTATATGAGGTATTACTGTATTACTACTTCTGAATACCAGTTCTTTAAAATAAAATACTCTGGGTTTTATAAAAGGTGTTTTTAAATATGTTATCTGTTATGAAGCTCTACACCACTCTGGGTGTTTTTACAAATATAAAAGACAACATCTACCTGAGGTAGTGAGAAATGTGTTGGAAGATAAAATGAAGTACAGTACTTTGGGATTCAAGTATGTTCAAGGTTTTCGGGATCCTCTACAATGAGACGTTCCATTTCCATTTATGATCCTCATAATGACTTAAAGAAGTCCAAGGGGTCAGAGGCTCTATTCAGAAAAAGTAGCTTGAGTGTTGGTACTCTCTCATTACCAGCTTCAAACACATTCTCTTGGAAAGATGCTCAGTTGACCCAAATGAAATTTATTGACAAGTATGTTTAAGATGCACTTAAGATTTAACCTTTCCTTACCCCACAAATACAAGTTTTCAAACTCTTGTTTGCCACAGTAAAATAAATACAACACTGGTGCATTTGCAGAAAAAGAAGTGGAGGGCAAGAATAGAATGCTTAACCCTTGTGATTTTTTCCTGCAATGACACATACACCATACATCAATATGGCAGACAGTAGAGTGCTATTCAACTGTCAATAAATGACTTCACTTTTTTTAAAATGGAGAAAATTATAATAAGCATTGACGAATGAACAAAGGGGGGACAAAAAGAGAAAGGGGAGTATGACTCCTTTTCCCAGAATATTCATATACTGTATGATGTGTGTATTCCTGTAGATTTTAAGGCCTTCCATGTAGTTCTTGGCATACCCAATGCAATGTATTGATGATGGACTAGGACCCAGGAAGGCTGGGTCCAAATCCCTGCTCAACCATGGAAATCCACTGAGGCTGGAACTGGTAAAACCACTCCTTAAGTATTTCAGTTACCTCAAAAGACCTATTAGGATCACTTTAAGTCAGTTCTATATGCCTGCAGATTTGGACAACAAAACAATGGCCACAGGATTGGAAAAGATCAGTATATGTTCCAATCCCCAAAAAGGGTAATGCCAAAGAATGTTCAAATTATTGAACAATTGCACTCATGCCACACGATAGCAAGGTGATGCTCAAGATAATACAGGATACACTGCAGCAGCACATGGAGAGAGAACTACCAGGAGTTCTGAATGGGCAGGGGGACCAGAGACCACATTGCCAACATATACTGGATCATGAAGAAAACAAAGGAATATTGGAAACAAGTCTACTTCTCTTTCATTGACTATACCAAGGCCTTTGACTGTGTGGACCACAACAAAATGTGGCAAGTAATTAAAGAGATGGGAATACCAGAGCACCTTATAGGCCTCATGAGAAATCTGTACAAGAGTCAAGAAGCAACAGTTAGGACAGAAAATGGAATGAGGGAGTGCTTTGAAATAGGAAAAGGAGTAAGACAAGGCTGCATTTTATCACCCTGCTTGTTCAACTTATACACACAGCACATAATGGGCAATGCAGGGATGGATGAATCACAAGTTGAAATTAAAGTTGCTGGGAGAAACATCATCAATTTGGGATACGCAGATGATACCACCCTAATGGCAGGGTGTAAAATACACCCTAATGTATTTAAATGTAATTTCTATTTTATTTTATTTATTTATGGGTTTGTGTTGTGGGTGGGTGGATGGGTGGGTTGAGTGTGTGTGTGTGTGTGTGTGTGTGTGTGTGTGTGTGTGTGTGTGTGTGTGTGTGTGTGTGTGTGTGTGTGTGTGTGTGTGTGTGTGTGTGTGTGTGTGTGTGTGTGTGTGTGTGTGCTTATTTTTATTTTATTTTATTTTTATTTTTTATTCGGCCCCATCCACGACATCATGATGTCATGACGTTAGCTCTTCCCACACTGTGATGACATCACGGTGGGGTAGTAAAAAGTTTGACGACCCACCACTGCTTACAGGGGCATAATTATACATAACATATATATCATAGTTGATCTCAAGACCCTCTACTTTAGTATATGATTTTAATTCATGCAATAATTTTTGATAGGATTAAGTATGAAAAGAA
Source organism: Furcifer pardalis (assembly GCA_030440675.1). Lineage (NCBI taxonomy): Eukaryota > Metazoa > Chordata > Lepidosauria > Squamata > Chamaeleonidae > Furcifer > Furcifer pardalis. Next base: position 163,059,310 of record CP126894.1, read on the forward strand.
CAATGTCATCTACCAAAAAGAGAGAGAGAGAGAGAGAATTTTGTGTTAGGTGCCTCCCACTGTGAATACTGGCTAAGATTTATTGTAAGTGCTTCTACTGCAACAGCAAACAATAGGAGCAACAGGGACACGACTGTGAGCCCCTGTTCACCTAGGTCTGTAAGATATAAATTAATGTTGATAGTTGCTTTTGTATTTTGTACCTGATGAAGAGTGTTAATTTTAAAAAAATCTAGCTCAGTTTTTCAGAGGCATTGTAGGCTATTTTCTCTGATTTTAATAGTGTCAGAGGATTTAGCTTAAGTCCAGACTGCTCGGAGTGTATATAGCTATGATGAGTTTGTTAAGTCTATTTGCTAACATTGATCGGCATCCTAATTAGTCAGTGATTTTGGTCTATACTCTATATGATTATAATTTTTCCAAATCCTCTTCTGAATTTGTGTCATTTTCTGTGAAACAGGGATCGGGCTTCCTTTAGAATGTTATTGAATAATACAATTAAATTTGGCGCTAAAACGGTTTTAAATGCCCTGTAAAGTTCACTATTAAATCCCTCAGGGGCATATGATTTATTATTTTTAAGTTTTTGAATTGTTTCTAATATTTCTTTTATTGTGAAATCTTTGTTTAGGTATTGTGTTTTTGGTTTTGGTTTTCTTTTTATGTCTGTGTGTACCTTTAATTGATTAATTGATTGCTATGGAAGAAGGATTACCACTTTTGTACAAACTGCTAAAGAACTATTTGCTCATTTTGTGGATTTGCTTGGTGTCTCAAATTAAGTTGCCCTGATCTGTTTTAATTACTCATATAATAGTTTTATATATATTTTCCTCCTACATAGGGTAGTTAAGTCTTTAAATTTTGTTGCCAAATTCAGATAATTTTTGCTTTAAGTCAATGACTATTTTTAGTTATTCTATGCATTCCCAAATGTTCTAGCTATAGTCTTTTTAGAAGTGAGGTCTGATATATATATAATGGGCCCAAATTCTGTTTGGACTATTAAAATATATATTTAAATTAATTCCGCTCTCCCTATTTTAGATGCTGAGACTCCCTCAGACTCCCTTTTGCTTTGAGAAAGCTTTGGGAGTCTCATGGATTGGGGAGAGTTTTTAATCTCCCAAAATTACTTTCAGACTGCCACTAGTTGTCTTGACCTTAGTGGAAGTGTCTCAGCAGTAAGTTTTGACAATTAAAGGCTTCCCCTCCCATCGATATATTGATTGCTTCTCAATGATAGATGTGTGGATTCATGTTCCAAGAGTGTTCGGGTTCAATATCTGTAATAGGTAATTATGTTGCAATCAGATGGCAAATCAAGATGTAGTATATGCAAGAAAAGCAATAGTAATTATACTTATATAAAAATAAGAATCGTAGCATGCAGGAGCAATAAGTACAGCTCTGTACATTAGGACTGAAAAGTCTTTGAGTGTCCGTAAGATTGTATATAGCGATAAGATCTTGAAAGGGCTGGTTAGTGGAATGTGCTTGTCAATCAATGTCTGAGTCCATGTTAAAATTTCCTGCCATTATGAAAGTTCCTTTAGTGTTAACTGTTATTTTTTTGAAGAATATTATCTGCATAAGATTATTGTCATGTATTGAGACAGCACAGCAAAGCCAGAATATACTACTGTCCATTATTGTGCCCATCACACGCATGCATCAACCAACCATCCAATATCCATGATTCAAGAACAAATTGCAATTTTGCACTGATTAGTCCTGCCATACCACATGATTTTGAATTTGCTGAGGCACAGGTTTAGCTTCAAACAACAATAAAAAATTTTTGTCTTTTATTTCTTCTTGCCTTTTCTCTTCTAGACTCAATGTGTTTCCTCTTCCACACTTTCTTAGCTGATGTTCAAAGATGACTGAGATGGAGTCAAAATCAAAGAGGTTTGGAGTAATGAGGTGATAAAAGTGGAGCCTGGACCAAAGCATTCTGTATTGAAAACACCACAGTCAGCTCTGACAAAGATAAAACAACCCAGAGAGATCTGGCAAGAGTCGGCATTTTGTCAATACCAGCTGAGACCATGAAATGAAACATATTAGAAGTGTCTTGACTGGTGGCCTTAAGAGATCACTCCCAACAATACAGCTTCAGGTTGAATTCCCTATTTTTAAGTCCTGGCTTAGAAAACACCTTATAGTTAGAACAAGGATGTGCAAGATGAAGCTCTCCCAAACAAACAACACATTTAAGAGTGTCTGTCATAAGGAGAATCTAACATTTGGTATACTGATCACACACCACAACACAAGAAAAACATTGAAAAACCAGTTTTAAAAAGCAACAGCTAAGAACTATAAACTCTTGCAAAAAAGCTATTTAAGAACTATATACAGCAAGATACTCAACAGGAAAAGGAAAAAAGGTACATTATCAAAACACTGCTACTCACACAGCAGAGGAAAACTAACTGGAGTAACCTCAGTGAGGTGCATTGGAACATATGCACATCAGAAGCACAGACAGGGTCCCACCAAAACCTACTCTGGAAAGTTTGGACATGTCTTTGCACAGTAATGAGACCCCATGAGTGGGTTACAGACACAGTGAAGAAAAAACAGATGTTCCTAATAACAGGAAAACAATGATTAGGTAAGACTTTAAGTTAGCACTGAAATAATTCCTTCAGTGTGTTCATATCTATGCTCTGGAGATCAGAGACCTAATGTGTTTGTTCTATTTCCACCCCTTGTCAAATCACCAACTGTGCTCTATTCCACTATCTCTCAGATCACAAGGACTAGTTCCTGGGTATCCCTCTCTCCAACTGCCTGTCAGATTCTGTTGGTTCCTCTTGCGTATGTTTGTTTCTTCATTCATTCATTCATTCATTTGATTTATATTAATACTGCATGTTAATATACATAACAGGCACTACAGAATTCTAGGACTTGTAGTTCTTATGAGATTGTACCATGTACAGTAAAGTGGAGAAATCTATACATACAATATTTTTTATAGCTAACATTGCAAATCCATCAAAATATGAGAGAAATTCCAATACATATGAGCAGACAGAAATATATATAAAGTACTTCCCAAGATTTTAATTGTGTTTATGTACTTTAGATATGTCTAGAACCAAATATGAAATAAAATCTGCTCATACTGTCTTAAAAAACTATTGCTCTGCTATTTTCAATAAATATAAATCAGAGTTCAAGTTAGAGTCCAAATATTCCATGGGTTTTGTTAATATCCTATAACAGATTTGGCAACACAGACATATCACATATAATTTATATTTTGGTCACTTGCAAGAAACTAGCATATAGAATACATACTAAAAATATATATACAGCAAGCACTGTAAAATTGTAGAAATTTATTGGCTAGAATCCTATTAGTAATTTAGGCATGTGTAAGTGAAATCATGCAAGTCACAGTAGTGAATTGCTGCTAATCAATTAATGCTGGAAGCATTCCTGGATATAACTAGTATCCTATAACTCAGTAGCAACTTAGCACTGTGACTTCTGCAATTTCACTAGGATTCCAGCCATGATTTTTTATGATGCAAGACTTTTATGAAAAAAATTTTAAAGTGATAAAAATAATAATGTGATAGCAAGAGCTCCTTTCCCTCTTAAATATATCAAATGTTGAAGATCACCACATAAGAGAACAGTCTGGAAATAATAACTACATTTAAGAAAAAGAATTCAGGTCCCCACAAAGTACCATAATATCCATATGCTACATTACACGACTACAGTATCCAACCCAAATACGTGCTGTTCAGACTATATTAGCAGTTCAAAAGCAAGAAATTGCAAAGTAGATAAATAGGGACCACTTTGGTGGGAAGGTAAATAGTGTTCCTGCCACATGTCCACAGAAACGTCTGCAGACACAGACAGTGCTGGCTCTTTGACTATAAACAGAGATGAACACTGAACCCTAGAGTTAGATACGACTGGCTTTCAAGCAAGGTTGACCTTTACCTATGTATACTCAGAAAGCTTTGTACCTGTTCTAGATTTCCTTTTAAACTGAAATTTAACCTTGTCTTCCAAAAAATTCTCGATTAGAAATCATGGTGGAATTCTTAAGGTAAACATTCTTAAGGTAAGACACACTTTCAGTTTTTTTAACAAGAATATCTTGTATCTGTACCCTCCTGATTCAAACAGTGATATGGACACAGGGACTGAAATCTTTTCACACAGTTACACAAACAGTATAGCGTTTGAAGTGAACTGCTGTAAATAAAGAAATCTTCTCTGAATGGTCACCTTGCTTAACAACTAAAACCAATCAAAAACGCACTTAACAACTAAATCAGGGTTCATAATCCGCCCCGTCCCGCCCAGAAGTCACAATTGGTCACTTACAATGGTGTTTTGCTTAAAGATCAAACTCACTTAAAGAGCAATCCCGTAGAACGCATTATGCTCTTTAAGCAAGGTACCATTGTATATAAAAATTTCAATTACAGTGTAACATGCTTGATCATCTCATTATGCAATATGCAAGCCAAATAAACATTTAATCTTCTTGTAAAGTTATTCTTTCTTAGAGCTGAAACACCAATAGCCAATATGAGCCAATATCCTTTTCCTAACTGTAGCAGTCAACCAAATACTCAGCTAGCATGGGTCAGCGAAATAAGTCTCATGCCTCCATAAGAACACCCTTTCTTGGGATCTCCCTCCCTTTACAGATGCCAGGAATGATGCTTTCACTGCTTAATTTGTAATGTTCCACATATTAGCTCACAAAATGTTGAGCAAGTGTGTTAAACAAGATGGATAGTGCTGTCAAGCAGGAAACTGGCTCATTATGACCGAAAACTGCAGGAAACGGTGACATTCATATTCAGAAAGCAGAGTTCTTAAAATGGCATAAAGCAGTTTTTAAACATGTTTTTGCTTTTTTAAAATGCCTGTCAACCAAGCACAATGTTGGTGTGTCCTATTCTTACAAGTAATCTATTTCAAATCCCTCTATCTCACAAAGCTGACAACAAATATAAACTACAATGCTTTGATTTTAAAAAAAAACTATCTTCCAGAATGCTTGAATTTTATTTTATTAAAACCCATATAAAATCTCTTCAATTGTAATTTTGAAGTGTATATTGAAAATAGCAGTTGATATCCAAATACCATTTTAATATTGTTTATAATCCATACCTAATCAGTTTTTATTTTTTTATGTTACAAAGGTTAATAACGCTTATATTCAAGTATACATACATCGAAATACAGACTTAAAATAGATTGTTAAACCATTTCAATTTTATCAAGACTACAGATTGTGCTTTCCTCAACAGATACTATATCATTTCCTTCTATAAGGTGTACTAAAATGCATGAATGTTTAATTTAAGGCACTTATTCTTGTGCATTTCTGTCTTGCTCAGGGTTGTAATGTTCTCTTAATTAATCAGAGTAAGCAATTTTTTAAAAAGCATACTTGACTAAAAAGTTTAGTGGGTTATCAAATAGTAGGACAAAAGAGACATGTCCTATGGGCTGCTATTGGAGAAAATGCTATTTCTAAAATTGTTCCTGCTAGCACATATACGTGGATCATCTGAAAGCAAAGAAATTTATGGTAATTATGATTCTTTTTCCTCATGTAAATTTATCAATAATTTTACATCACTCAATGGTGTAAGATTTCTTTTATTGGACATCAGTCCTTTCTGTTCAATAAAGACTCCCATAACACTGCAAAGGAATATCCACCATTCTCCAGTTTACTCCATATGTTTAAAACAACTCTCATACATAGTCAGTCAAAATAATTCATCAGTTGCCATAATTGAGGTATTCAGTTCTGGATGGGAGATGAGAAAGTTTAAAAAAAATTTCTTCTATTTTCCATTTGTTGCTCAAAGCTGAGATTGTTATAATCTAAATTTAATCAGGCAATTAAAGTCAATTTTCTTAAATTATTATTATTATTATTATTATTATTATTATTATTATTATTATTATTATTATTATTATTATTATTATTATTATTATTATTATTATTATATTTGAATTTCTATACCGCCCTACTTGGCAGAGCCAACTCAGGGCGGTTTACACACATGTATAGTTACAGTCACAACATATCAATAAATCAATAGTCAATATCAAACGAAAATAGTCAATAAATAGTCAATATTGTTCACTATTAGTAGGGATACATCTACACATAAAATGTTGTGCATGGCCCAACTTTAGAAAAATAGATCAACACCTCTATTTAATCTTATATATATACACAAAGCCAAGTCCAACCATTTCTCACATGATTTCTACCAGGAATTGAACGCAGAATTGCAATTTTAACACGTTTCCCTAATATTTCTTGATCACTTAAAGGTTTCTTAGCTTTACTATTACATTCTTTATTTGTCTTTAGAACATGCCAGGATACTATGGAGGGACATGTAATGACCATACAATGAATATGTTGATGCCATACCTTGTGCCTGGGCTGCAGAGCTATGGGAATATCCAAGAGCTAGGAGCGCTGTTTCCACTAGCTGACTAAAAAGCACGTCTTTGCGAACCAGAACAAACTCTGCATGTTCTTCTCGATTTTCATATTCAAGAGAAGTGTCTAGCTGCTCCACCACACAAAAGACAGGGATCATCAGACCTGGAGAGATACAAATTGTTGAATTCACAATTAGAGAACAAAGAAAAAGAACTGCTGGATGAGCCAAAGATTCCATATAGTCCAAGATCATGTTTCCAACAGTGACAAACAAATGCCACTATGGGGACCCAAACAGCCTGTGGCTGCGACAGCCATCCCATTACATACCTAATTGGGACTCAGGTGTATGTTGCCTCTTAACATGAAGCCAGACCAAAGCCCAGAGGGCCAATACAGTACTCTGATTGTGCTTTTATTGTTGTCTTCACATGGAGAATGACTCTGATACAGAGTAGTCTCCTCAAGCTGTGAAGGTTCTCCATAAGATTCAGAACATTGCTTATCACTTTTCTGAATCATGCAAACAACTTTAATAGATAAATTATTTGGAATGGTAGTTGTGTTAGTCTGTGTTTCAGGCATATCAAGAAGCAAAAACAAAAGGGCTGCAGCACTTTAAAGACTAACTACTATATTTTTATTGTAAGCTTTTGTGGATCAAGTCCACTTCCTCAGACATAGGAATGAAATAGCAAGGCATGAGCTTATATACAGTGATGGGATGTAACAGGTTCCCACCAGTTCACCAGAACCGGTAGTAACTTTCCCCAGTGTCCCGGAAAACTGGTACCAGCTTTTGGGGGGAACCACCTTCGGGGCTTACCTTTTCACTGGTTCCCCCACTGCACATGCACGCCTGCTCCCCAGGGTAAGTGACTCATCTTTGGATGTGGTGTGTCTTTGTGTACTTTAATGTGTATTTAATACCTTTACCTATATTGATGTACTACCACAGTTCCTAAAAAGGCCTGGCAGCCAGCAGGTCTGGTGGCCTGGCTTGGGGTTTTTAAGCAAAGTGGGTGGGTGTATTTTAATGTATTTTTATTTTATTTTATTTATTTATTTATTTATTTTATTCATGGGTTTGTGTTGTGGGTGGGTGGGTTGAGGGTGTGTGTGTGTGGATGTGCGCCGCTTATTTTTATTTTATTTTATTATTATTATTTATTTGGCTCCGCCCACAACATCATGACATCATGTCATGACATTGGCTCCACCCACAATGTCATTATGTTAGCTCCACCCACACTGTGATGACATCACAGTGGGGTAGTAAAATTTTTGACATCCCACCACTGCTTATATACACCAAATACAGAGTCATAGATGATTAAATCAGAATGGCATCATCATGCAAATCACTACAGCTTCCCACAGCTGGCAATGGTAGATCTATGGTTGTTATTCGGATCTGTCCTAATTGTCCCCTATTCAATTATAAATGTATGGAATTACAAAACAAGCAACTGGCATTGAATACTAATGAATTTAACCTTTGTGTCGCTATGTGAGCACATCCCACAATCTGTGAGACATCCTGTGAAAGGGAATATTATGAAATATATAGCAGCGTATAACAATCTTTGTGTCAAATTTGATAATGTCCCATAAACTCCTTGCTAATATTAAAACTCTTGTGGTGGGTGTCCAACAGATGGATGTATTTGATTTCTACTGTTTCCCTCTGGATCCTGGCCTTGTAATTTCTCTGTTCCAGAATAGCAGCTTTCAAGTCTTTGATAGAGTGTCTAGGTAGATTGAAATGGTTTGAAACAGGTTTCTCTGTGTGTTGCCATTAATAGATAAAGGCTCTTTTCTTTAGAAAGTGTCCTCTACATTTGGAGAGTGATGGAAATACGTTAGAATGTAGCACCTACTTCCCCCTCCACATGTATTATGGCTCTTAAGTTCTGAACACACAAATAGGGCTTTTTGAAATTAAAATTGTTTAATTCATTTTAAAGTCATCTAAGATAATGGCCACATTTCCACATTATCTCCTAAGGGAGCTGACAATATTTCATATATAATCCCAGCCCATGCCTGGAAGAGTACCGTAAATGCTTCCTTCTGTTCTAACAAAAGGATCCAAACTTTTACTCATTGTGATCATTAAGGTTTAATAAAAATATTACAAAATAAACTTCTGGGGGAAGTTATGTCACAGTGAGACATTTGAAGTCAATCATACTTATTACAATCAATATTGGTTTGCCATAACCACTAACTTGCTAGGCCCAGTTCACCATAAATCAAGTACATTATTGATTATATAGTATTTAATTGAGTAAAGAGCTTCCCAAGAATTTATTCTTAAATGACTTCAGTCTCCTAAGGACTAATTTTCCACTTTTATATATATGAAATTTAGATTGAAAAATAGACTGTCTAAAGGTGCAACTAAGAAGACCAAAGGCAGCAACACTTTATTTTTGAGATGTAATTTGAATCCAAAATCCACAGGTCTTTCCACAATTTTCCCTTCTAATTGTCTAACCCAGCAGCTGCCACTAGCACTCATAATTGTTCTTGTGTAACTAGGAGAAGCAAGAAATAGACATTTCGCATTTCCCATATGACCCCCAAATAAAATCATTGGAAGATAGTCTAAGGAGGGGGAAGAGATAGCTATTGCTAATAACCAGGCAAGCCCAGGACAAAGAGTCTGCCAGAACCAAAGGGAGGACTGTCCATGATTATGTTACTGAAGCACTTTTCAAACATAGAATCAGCCTTAAGCACAGAACTGTACAATACAGGATAAAGACCTTCAGGAGATTGTAGGTTTCTCCTTTATTATTTGCTGCATGCCAAAGAATTTCAAATGCTCCCTGTTTGCACACCTTATTCATCTCTTTCTGGGGACATCAAAGCGCCATCCAAGTCCATAAAATCTATAGCCTTTTGGATTTCTCCTCTTCCCTTAGATACAGTCCTTCCCACGGAGGATTGCATTCGTCTTCCTAGTTTGTGCCAGCTAACTAAGATACATAATCTAAGTAGTATATCTCAAAAAGCTTTTGTGTGGCTGTCACCAAACACTGTAAGAATTAGAAATAGTGGCAAAAACAAGCAGAGAGTATTCCCAGTACACAAAGTCTATGACAGCTAGGTTGTATCTGGATTTAACATATTTAAATACAGTAATAACATGAGACGCAGTTCCATTGGTATTAAAAGAGATTTGTGTAGATATGACAATTTTTTACTTATATTTCCTATAAGGAAGATCTACACAATGAATAAGTCATATGGAACACATTTAGTAAAGGTAAAAGTCACCCTTGCTTGAAAGCCAGTCGTATCCAACTCTAGGGTTCAGTGCTCATCTCTGTTTACAGCCAAAGAATATGTGCTGTCTGTGTCTGCAGACGTTTCCATGGACATATGGCAGGCATGACTAGACACCAGAGTGTAAAGAATGCTGTTTACCTTCCAACTGAAGTGGTCCCTTTTTATCTACTTGCAATTTTTTGCTTTCGAACTGCTAGGTTGGCAGGAGCTGGGACAGAGACGGGAGCTCATTCCGTCCTGCAGTACTCGTGAATCGAACTGCTGACCTTCCAGTCATCAAGTTCAGTGTCTTAACCACTAATCCAGTGCATTTGCTGGAGTTCATTTAAACAAGTACTTTTCAATAATTTAGAAAAAGAGCTGCTTAATTTGTTATTAACAATTCTGTTATGGGGTTACTGTATCTTCAAAATGGAAACAATATCCACAGAAAACCGATTTGTGTCGTATTTGGGAGCCTAAGGAGTCTTCTCAAAATATTCTCATCCCCAACCATATTCAAGTTGTTGAAGTAAGGATTCCAAATTCAAAAGAAGAACTACATCAGTCAGTAGTTTGTGGCAGGGTGTATAATCTTGGGTTTGTCAGCAACGACACCTTTACTCCAAGAGGTATGTACTAATCCCCTCTGAGTTAGAAAAATCACAAAGCAGTCATGCAGCACTGCAGTCATTGAAACAAACCTGTGCAAGCTTAATCAGCTGCCAGACATAATTAAATGCAGCATATGCCTTACAAGTAGACCTAATCTTCAGGTAACACTAATAGTATAACTCTGAAGCCTGGGGCAATTCAAGCAGGGTAGCTCCCATCTCTGTCCCAGCTCCTGCCAACCTAGCAGTTCAAAAGCAAGAAATTAAAAGTAGATAAATAGAGACCATGGGAAGACAAAATAGCGTTCTGTGAATTCCTGTGTCTGGTCATGCCTGCCACATATCCATGGAAACGTCTACAGATGCAGACAGCTCTGGCTCTTTGGCTATAAACAGAGATGAGCACTGAACCTTAGAGTCGGATATGACTGGCTTTCGGACAAGGGTGACCTTTACCTTTACCTTTACTGTAAAATTTGATAGTGTTTTTCATATGTTTTGGGATTATATGGTGATGATTTATATAGATTGCCATAATCAGTCATAATGAGCCAAGGTATAATATTCAACTGCTTGTTTGTTTTTCTAGTAACTGGATCTTCTATTATGGAGAAGAACATACCTAGTGAAGCATTTAACTGTTGCCACTAGATTAATACTCTACAAACACGGGAAATCTCGAAACAATAACAAAGTTTAAAAGCCATTTAATACTGGTTAAAACATTACATATGTCTAAAGGAAATGAGATCTGTAAAAGAAATTAAAGCAGACCGCTTTTTATTCCATTTATTGTGCACTGGAATGGAATATTTAGGCTAAGATTCCCGTGGAGTAACATCTTTGAAGGAATACATAACTTTTTGGGAAGTGAGACAAATATATAGAATATTGTTAATAGTAATAAACTAATCATAAAATGAAGGTATAATGTCCCATATGTGGTGGGGAGCACATAGAGCAGGGATTCCCAACCTAAGGTTCATAGGCCGGATCCAGCCCACGGTGCCATTTCATGTGGGCCCACCACTCCTCCAAAAAAATAATAGCCATCCCTTTGAAGCTATTGGGAAAAATGGCCATCCGGCCATCAAAGCTGACTGAGAGAGCAAGACCCGTCCCCCTGGCTTGAAAAGTTTGGGAACCCTGGCATAGAGGATTATATAATTTTCTTGCTAATATTAATTTTTATAATATATAATAAAAATATTAATTATTTTAAATATATATTTAGCCCTGAGTTTAAACCAGTGTCTTCAGTGAGATTAGACCTCTTTTCAATCATATAGAATGCATCTCCCAAAATGAGGATCTTCAAAGGCACCGGATTTTGCTCACTCTCAACCCATCTAAAACCAGTTTTCAAAGAGCAGACCTGGAAAATCACTGCCTTTTACTAAATGAAATGATAGCAGGTAAATTGGACATAATCTGCAAATCAAAGACGTTTTAGTGATATCCTTGAGTTGCATGTTGTTGTTAAAATTAGTTGCAGTTGTAGATTAACATTGGAATGGTATTCTGTATTGTACATTGTTGAATCAATTATTTTTGTATTGGGTATTAGCTATTGATTATACAGTACTGTGATTGTATTGTTTATTCTGCACTGAGTATTGTTTATGGATTGTATTCTGATTATATTGTGTGTATATATATATGCATGGCTGTGAGCCACCCTGAGTCAGATATCCTCTGATTGGGTGGGATATAAATATAACATTAAATTAAAAAAATAAATTAAAAAATCAAGGATGTGAGAAAGAGAGACAAAGGCTACAAGGTATTAAAGTCCATCAGTATCACCTTCAAGAAACTGATCTCTGCAGACAATTAGAGTTATTACAGGACAAAGTCCAACAAAATGAGATCTGTGATGCAGAAGATAAGATGATTAAGGGGATCAAAAAGAAGAATCCATGCACTTGACTTGGTTTGTTAATCTCCCAGGGTTGGACACCAACCAAGGCACTTTCAGTTTTAGAACCCAGATGAGAAGTCAAGATGGAGCAGATCCAGATACTGTAAATGTTTTCATCTATTTAATATGTATTTCATCCAAGAAAGTACAGTAAAACCTCGCGTAAAGAGCCCTTCGCTTAGAGACTAACTTGCTTAAAGAGCAGATTTTTCTCTGAATCGTTGCCTCACTTAACAACTAAAACCAACCAAAAACTCACTTAACAACTAAATTGGGGTTCGCATCCCCCCCCCCACCAGAAGTCACAATTGGTTACTTACAATGGTGTTTCACAAGAGCAAACTTGCTTAAAGAGCAATCCCGTGGAACGCATGATGCTCTTTAAGCAGGGTACAACTGTATATCAAAGTCCTGCCAGCTTTATTAATGTCATTAAGATTAGAAATGGGCACATCAGTCTAATTTCAGTCTGTATCATTTCCATTTATTCATTCATATTGAGTCTTATTTCTTCATTAATGTGGGAGGGGTTATTTAAGAAAATAATACTGCATTAATTTTAAATCTATTTCTTTTAAAATATGCATTTGAAATATATGTTAGTACATTTGAACAAAGGATTATATTGAGACATTTGAGAAGTGTGAAGCCCAACCAAAAATAAATTTCCAATTCACATATTAGCTTGAGGGGGTGCATTGGATCAGTTCATACTAAACTTCTATAATGACATTCACAAAGAGAATGGTACTTTATCCAGACTCTTTACAGCATTATCTTATTCTATGAAATGTTCAAGGAGAGAAATGTTTAGCTCTCCCTTTTTTTCCCCTTCCATGTCTAGGTCAGATGTGAAACTACCAAAATGAAGGCACCTTTTGGTGAGCTCATTCTGCAGTTCCTTTCGCCTGACCCAGTGTGAGAAAGATTAGCCAGCAACACAAGGTTGCTGTTACCAGGGTACACATGATTGTGGTTCAAAAATACCATAATCTTTGAGTAGGCTTTTTCTGTGTACCCCTTAGATCTCCCTATGGAAGATGAAACAGTTCCTAAATAATGGTTATCTATTAAATAAACTAGTAGTCATACTGTTACAAACCGAGGTAAATCATTGTGAACAAAGTAGCAGCAGATGCTGAGAGAGCTAAGCAAGAGAACAACCCTTGACACCCTCTGAATGGATCTGAGCCTCAAGACCACCTGCTCAGCTCCAGGAAGAGCTTTATGGCAAGAACAAACACTGTTGAAGGTACAGTAGGGCAAAACCAAAGTAGAAGATAGAAGAAGGAGCTCACTGGACAAGGAACAACATCAAAGGAATGTAAATCGCTGCCACCTCCAGGTCCCCACCAACGGCCGAAGGCGAGATAGTCTTTGTTTTGTTTTGGTTGTTTTGTGGGGTTATATTTTATTATTGTTATTGTATGTTGTTGTTTTTTTATTGCAAGTTGCCCTGAGTTGCTACGGCAAGTGGATGGCAATATAAATCTGAGCAAATAAATAAATATAGGTGAGGAAATCAACCTCCCCTACGTCACTTGGAGGACACTGAACAGGCTGAGGGTTGGAGTCCCATCTAAGACCAACCTGCTCAAGTGGGGGCTGCTGGCAGACAACAATATGCAGTGTGAATGTGGAGAGATACCGAATCTGGCTCATTTACTGGTCTGCTGATTACCGCCAGAAATATGCACTGATGAAGACTTGGGCAACGACAAGCGAAGAGATTGGCTTCATTTTGGCAGTCCATGGTTTAATCAGGACATGAAAGAAGATTGTTAACAAATTACTTCTGGCTTCACAAAAATATAAAAAGGGAAACCTCAGCTACTCTTACCTAAGGCCAACTCCAGAATGTCCGCAGTGTATCTCATTCTATATACAGTATACAAAAGGCATCGATCCCAAGAAGAATCGTCCAGTGATATCTGCCTAACTCCCACCTTCTTTTCTTCAACATTTGCATTAGGGCAGTGGTCAGCAAACAGAAATGGATTTATTTCCTACATCATCAGCATTTGCCCACAGATGTCACAAGACGACACTAACTCTCTTCTTGTGCTCAGCAACTGAGACTGATTTTATGATTCCTGGGCATAGGAATAATATCACACTAAATGTTAGTGACTAGAGATACAGAACTAATTGGTTAAAGTTAGTAGTTAATAACTACATCACGTGAACAGGACACCATACTTCTAACATGTTTCAGTGTGAACATTTAAGCATTTGAACATGTAAACAGTCATGATGGACCAGGTTAGAATGCTATTTACACAACAAAAAACTAAATGGCTATAGGAAACCTAATAAATGTGTTAGAGAGAGAAACCTTGGAAGACTCCATGAAAAACATGGCAGCAACCTCCAAGTGCATGTCTCTTAGAAAGATTGGAATAATATCTTCTCTGATCTTAGAGGATAGTGGTCATCATAACAGCCTTATTCTCCAGAATTGTTTCTCCTTTTAAAGCCATCTGATTTTGTGTCCATCACTGTACTTTATTTTATCTATCCTGGACCTACAACTCTTCAGATCCATTAGACTACACCAGATCATAATGCATGAGGAGAAATCTTCTCCACTCTCATTTTGCCACACTATGCATAATCCTCACACATCTTTATCTAACATAAGCAGTTCTAAACATTGAAATTATTAATCCAAAAAGGTGCTCCAGTACTGTGATCATTTTCATTAGCTCTTCTGCATATTTACCAGCTTTATACTATCCTTTCTGAGAAAAGAGGTTGAATGGAACACAACATCCAATGTGATCTCCCAAGACATTCGCATGAGCCTATTTAGGGCAGAACCGTTTTGCTTTTGATTTATTCTCTTACTATATCCCAAAAGCAAAGTGCTTGTTTCACAGCAACTACAAACTACATTTTTTTTTTTAGGGATATGAAGATGCTTTGGTGCCAGTTACACCCACTCCTAGACCGGGACTCCTTGCTCATGATCACACATGCTTTGGTCACCTCCAGACTTGATTATTGTAATGCGCTCTACATGGGGCTGCCCTTGGCGACCATTCGGAGGCTTCAGCTGGTCCAGAATGCAACTACTCGGGTTGTGATGGGGTGCTCATACCTCACCACTTGTCCAAGAGCTGCACTGGCTCCCAATATGCCTCCGGGTGCAATTCAAAGTGCTGGTTATTACCTTTAAAGCCCTACATGGTAGTGGACCAGGATACTTAAGAGACCGCCTCACCCCAAGAACATCTACCCGTCCCACCAGAGCGGACCGGAGAGGCTGGTGTGGCATGTGTGGGGTGCAGGCCAGATGGTCAGTTTGGCCGGCTGGCTCCTTTGAATACCCCACCTCTCTCCCTGTTGTTTTTAACTTTTTAACTTTTTAATCTATTAATTTTAATCTTAATTTTTATTGTAATTACTGTATTTATAACTGTTTTATTTGTTTTAAATTGTAAGCTGCCCTGAGTCCTCGGATAAGGGCAGGGTATAAATGTAGTAATAATACATAAATGTAATGATAATAATTTGCTAGGTCCTTCAGTCTTATAGATCTAAGATGCCTCAGTTCAACAAGACATCCCAACAAGAAATGTTCAAGTCAGCAAAATTATTATTCCTAAATGATAGCAAGACATAAACTGCTATTTTCTCTTATCAAAATTTCTCTATAAATTGTGCACACATACATAAGAAATGTAAAATGACTAGTTATTGTTTTAAAAAGACACAACCTTTTTGATGCTTCTAATCCTCTATAGACTCCATGCAACAATATAGCAACCATCAACATTTGATGCATCTTGTCTTGTTCATGTTAAAGCACTGTTTGCACTAAAGTGCATTTTACTTAACTTACTGCCCCTACTGTTCTTTTTCTCTTGTCAACAGCACCATCTCACCTTTTTACAGGTGACTCATTTTGTGGGTCTTCATCCAGAAAAGATGAGAAAGGATTTACATTCCTAATCTTTTATCTGAGCTATTCCTAAGCAATCTCAAGATCACCATGAGCTCAGCTCCATCGGCATATACAGTAGTACCTCGGATAACGCTAAGACTTGGTTCCACAAGTCTTGGTGTTATCCGATTTTTAGTGTTATCAGATGCATGTTAAAATCCTATGGGATGGATCGGATAACGTTAAAGCTCCATAGAGATACATTGTAACCGCACAGGCTTTAGCGGTTGTTATCCAATCCATCCCATAGGACCTTTACGTTATTCGATCCAATTCTCCTCCCAGATTACTTAATGTTATGTGATTTTAATGTTATCCGAGGTATTGTTATTTTAGTAAACGTTATCCGAGGTATTGCTGTATTCTGCTTTTTGTAAGTTTTTGTCACCGTGTGCATCCCTTTACAAACACTTAACTGAATTATGTTTGCCACTTCCCCAACTTGAAGAGACACTTTTGGAGTTTTCTGACATCAGCTTTTGTTTTAACTTACCCTAACAATTTGGCACTATCAGAACAAGTGGCAACCTCGTTGCTAATCTCTAACTCTCTATGATATAGATGTACGGTTTTTAAAAAACCTACCACCCCCAATATAGATTATTGGAGTCAGCCCATTGCTTACACACTATCACTACTCTGTCTTCTATTCTTTAACAAGTATCTTATCTACAGCAAGGTCTCTCTTCATATCCCATGATTGCTAAGTCTTCTAAAGAGTCATTAATAAGGGCTTCATCAAAGGCCTTTGGGAAGCTGACATCTGACATTTGGTTTTGTTCAACCTTTTAGCCAGTTCTTCCCCAGGAGACTGCAGATTGAGGGGGAAGGTGCTCTTTGCAGGCCTTCAACCAGCCCTCAAATGCAGTGTTCACAGCTACTGCCCCGGCTGTGCGGGTGGCTGACCACCGTCCCGGCCGTACGGACAGCTGAGGACGTCTCCGCCCCCGGACTTTCTCCACCTGCCGGGGAGGAAAGGCCACCGGACAGAGCCCTGGCTGAAGACACTGCCCTGGCTGTGAGGGTGACTGACCGCCGCCCCGCCTGTGAGGTCAGCTGAGGAGGTCTCCCCCCCCCCACGGACTTTCTCCACCTGCTGGGGGGGGGGTAAAAGGTCCATCTACCCAAACTTTTGAACTTCCACTAGCTTTCCCTTTTGTTGCTTTCTTTTTTTTCCTGTTATTTTGTAAGCAGCCCTGAGTCGCCAAGATATGGAGAGTGGGCAGCTATATAAATTTGAACTATAAATTTGAACTATAAATAAATATGTTCTATGAAATATTATACAGCTAATATTATCAAAAATTTTCCCAGCCTCTTTCTAATTATTTCAACCAGGAAATCCTGATTCTGCGCAACGCACAAAATCCAAAAATGGAGCATGAGAAATATGAATCAAGGTAAACCAGAAAACATAAAGCAAGCTGTGGACTTTATAAATATTGCAGTGCTTGTTGTCTGTGAGACAATCTGGACTGGAATGGGGTTTGTTTGTTTTCCAGCCAGACAACTACAAAGTGTTCTACTCTGGAAATGACAAACTCAGAAAAATTGAAAGGCTCTAATATTGAGGCAAGAGGAAACACAGGCAGTTAAAGGCTATATGCAAGGTCTGGACAAAAAATATCAGTCAGAGCACATGGAAAATCCATCGATGTAGAAGAGGATGAAATATAATTTCGTGTCAGAGATTACTCTGGGTTGAAAAGATTTTTGCTGGAGAAACTCTGCTCAGTGGACAACCGAATGAGGCTCCTTTCATGTCTCCAAGTATAGCCCTCAGGTATCAAAATCCAACTTTCCAGTCTCCAAGCTCTGCGTCTTAACCACTAAGCAAACATGCAAATAAGACATGCTTAATCATAGGTGAATGGAACACAAAAGTAGAGAAAAAAGCAGAACCACATTCTGTTGGAAAATTTGGCCCAGGAGAGAAAAATGAAGCAGGAGAATTACTTATTTACTCCTGCTAAGTCTAAAATCTGTTTATTGCAAATATATTGTCAAGCAAGCGGACAGACAGCCATACACAGAGATTTCACCAGATTGTCAATATAGAAATGATATAGACTCTGTAATTGGAAGCAGGAGATAGAGAAGCTCTATTTACTCTGCCAAACCAAGACCAGGAACAGAATGAGGTATTGAATATAAACATGTTAATATCCAATATTAGAGTAAAGCTGAAAAAGAACATTGAAGGATCATAGTTCAAAAAAAATTAAACAATATTCCTGATGAATTTAATGTTTATATAAGGAACATATTCTCATTACTAAATTCAGTTGACCATTAACCAGAAGAACTGCGCAATGAAACCAGAGATATTATTAGGGAAGGGTGCAAAAAGACAATTCCTGTAGTAAAATGAAAAGAAAAACTTAGATGGATGATGGAAGAAACACAATTTCAAAAGACAGGAGCGAAGCAAAAGTAAAAGGTGACAGAAGTAGGGCCAGAACCTTGAATGCAGAATGCAAATACAGTAATCCATTTGTGTGAATAACTGGGACCATGATGAAGAGCAAAGAGAAATTTAAATCTAGATGAGCAATGCTGACTGGCCAACAGGGAAGTATACCATCTGACCAGGAAGAAATAAAGAGAAGGTGGAAACAGTATACTGAACACCTATACAAAGGAAATAAAAGGATAACACACTCCTTAGAAAAGGAATCCAATGTTGAAGTACCTCTAGTTGTAGAAAGTGAAGGGAAACCTGTTCTGAAACACTGAGAAGAAATAAATCACCAGGGTAGATGGAATACCAAGAGAACTATTTCAAGGCACAGAGACTCAATCTGTCACAATTATAAAATGGATATGCCAACAGATCTGGAAAACAAAACAATGGCACACAGATTGGCAATATTCAAAATACATTCCAATCCCTAAGAAAGGAAATATCAAGAAGTGCATAACTATAGGACCATGTCTTTTATTTCCTATGCAAGGAAAATGATGTTCAAGGTGTTGCAGCAAAGATTTTTATGTTATATATAGCGAGAAATGCCTCTGGTGTTCATGCTGGATTCCAGAAAGGAAGGTACCTAAGATCTTATTGCTAATATCCACTGGCTAATGGAGCACAGAAAAAGATCCGTCTATGCTATATAGACTTTAGCAAAACTTTTGACTATGAATTGTCGTGAAAGAAAAGGATGTGCTTCAGCATTTAATTGTCCTGATACATAAACTGTATTGTGAACAAGAAGCTACCATTAGGACAGAATATGGAGCTACAAAATTATTTCTTATAGGCAAAGATGAAAGTTCATTTTATACCCTTATCTGCTCAGCCTGTGCACAGAACATATAATACAGAAAGCCAATGGGGAAAACATCAGTAATTTAAGATATGTGAACCACCTACTAAGCGCTATGGGGCGGTATAGAAGTGGGATTGCTTTGTTTTTGCTTTGACAACTTACTGGTAGAAAGCACCAATGATTTAAAATTATATTTAGAGAAAGTGAAAGAATAAGTGTCAAAGCAGGACTGCAAAAATCATGACTACAGAAGAACTACATAACTTTAACAATGACAATGTAGAAATTGAAATAATGGACAGTAAAGAAAGTTAATAAGAAAAAAACTATTCATTTGATATATGGTGCTGGAGGAGAGTTTTATGGATATTCTGGAATGCCAGAAGCAAAAATAAAGGTGAATTAAAGCAAATGAAACTTGAGCTACAGTATCTCTGGAGGCAAAAATGATGAAACTGAGGCCGTCCTACTTTGAGCACATCATCAGAAGGCAAGATTCTCTGGAGAAGACAATAATGGTGGGAAAGGATGAAGGTACCAAAAAACAAAAAACCAGAATGGTCAAATACAAGATGGATAGTCTCTATAAAGGAAACCAGACACTTGAGTTTGCAAATGCTGAACGGGAATGTTGAAGATACTTGGCTTGGGACAAGCAAGTATTTCTTCCATAAATGTTAATGTAAGACACTATAAAGAATATTTTGATTTCGATAAGTATGTATAATTCAAAAAACCCTTCTCTTATTTCCATACATATCACACTGATCTCTGGAACATAATAACACTAAAAAAAAAAGCAAAGCTTGTGCCATTAGTATTATTGGTACCCTATAGAAAATAACTATTTTCCAGTAGACTTCACCAGCTTCTTATTGCAGCAATATTTCAGGGGAATTTTATTTGAACATTTATTTGAATCATATCACATGAGCTCTATTTCAGATTCACAAAACATTTTCCATTCTAGATTGATCACTAAAATGAAGTTTTTTTTAATAAAAAAAATCAAAGTAGCCAGTATGGTTTGATGTGAAAGCAGAAATAATACATTTACTGGATCATTAAAAAGTTACAGACAAGGCACCAATTGCAAATACTGTACTCCAAAACATTTCCTCTGGCATAGACATTATAAGAATTGGGGGACAGAGAAAGAAGGAGACAATCTCTAAAACGTTATGCAATCGATCTTGAAAGTAGGCTGGCAAAACATTATGGATATTGCAGACCAAGTGAAAAAGAAAAGAATCAAGGAATCAACTTCAACTGCCAGACGTTTTTCCATGCCGCATTATTTCCATCTTTGTGTACTATAAATGGGGCTTTTAACTGACTTTTCAGAAACACAGACAACAGGACTGTCTCTCTTGCCAAGGCAATGGAGGGATCCACAGGGCCACAAACTGCCTTTTCCCCTACAAGGATGACAAAGACTATAAACTAACGTCTTGACATCTATCGTTCCATATTGGATCTGTAATATCCACGTTTTTCTGCCAATCTGCTTTCAAGAATAAATGGCATAACATCCATCCAGTTTTTGCTGTTGCTTTGTTTAACTTTCAGAACTTTTTGCTTCTTCCTCAGTTCTCCAATTTTTATAACATCCATGGTCCAAACAAGTGTCCTGAAGGGTTCAAAAATTCACTTTGTTTACAGTGATCGACTAAAGGTATGATCTCACTCAGACTTTTAAAATTACTGTATACTGTTCAGTGATGGGATGTTACCAGTTCGGACCGGTTCGCCCGAACCGATAGCACCCCATCAGGAGGGGTCGCCGGGGGGGGGGTTGTAAACCCCCGGGCGACCGGTTCGGTCGCCTCTCCGGACCCCTCCAAAAATGTATTTCTGGGCAGCCAAAATGGCTGCCCAGAACTGCGCATGCGTCAAACAGAGGTTTGACAAACAGAGGTCAAATAAAGGTTTAATGCATGCGCACTAAAAAAAGAACTGTGCATGCATCAAATGGAGGTTTGAGGCATGCGCATGCATTTTTAATTTTTTTGCTCTACCCAAGACGTCATGACATCATGACATCGGCTACGCCCACGACATCCATGACATCACAATGGGGTAGTGGGAATTTTGACAACCCACCACTGATACTGTTTCAATGTTAAAGTCAAAATTCCTGTATTTTTACATTCCACTGTTTTCATGTGAACAAAAAAATTCTTGTGGACTGCATAAATAACTGAGACATGAGTCTCAGTAGCTCCTAGGATCAGGTTGCATGAACAGCTAGTTTCTTCTATATCCGTGATAGTGCCTTGGCACTCCAGGTATTCTTGGACTGCCATTACCAGAAACCCAAGTCAACACTCCTGCTGATCAAAGCCTCTGGGCTTTTAAAAAGGGATTGGGAGAGGAACTGTTTTATTCCCCTCCTAGTGCAAAAGTTTAATAAGTGACACAACCACAAGATAACTACATGAAATTGTAAAGAAAAGCTGGCACCAAGAAAACAAAAATGTGTAAGGGGGAAGGGGAAATCTCAACCATTACAAGAATTTGAAATCTGTACCAAAAAAATTCTGTGCTACAAGTAGTTGGTCCGAAAATTATGCTTAATGAGAACATTATGTCATGGTTGCAGACAGAAACAGCAGTAAAATGTTTGCTTAAGTAAATGTGTTAACAAGAATGTATAAAAGTTTAAAAGGAGGCAAATTAGAGAAGAATAGTGCCTTAAACTTTTAATCAGAAATGTTTTCTTTCTGCCTGGTCTTATACAGCAGATGTAGATTGTAGACAGACAAGGGTCTCCAGGATGATTTGTTAAAAATCTCTGATTTTCAATCATCTAAGCATGGTACATAATACTGAATTGTAAAGGGTAGATTTGTAGTAGTCACTTTTTTTAGCCTCTACATTCCATATCTGTAAAATATTACTACAAATTGATTGACTTCTATAAGGTCTCATTGCATCTCTATTTGGAAGGTTTTGTCTCAGAATGCGTAATCTATAGTAAATCAGGTGTTGATCTGTTGTCACCATGTGGATCTTCAAGCACAGTAGGCACATGTAAGTCTATTAGCTTCCCCCTCTGCATACTGATTTTTGTCTTGGTCTGATAAGTGGAGTTTGGGGTTCTATTCATCGAAAATAACTAGACCCCATAAGAGTGGGATCTGTTCATCCCTTACTACTCCATCATTCACCAAACAATCTGGAAGAATAACCCTCTCTGATCTTCATTCAAGCCTTGTTGCTTCTTGCTCTAGAAATGTAATAACAAAAGCCTGAGAATGTCATTTAAGTAGCCATTTACTATCAAGTTATTTGAGAAATAGTTATTTGAGAAAAAAGTGGATGAAAGCCAACACAAAGGTGAAAGTAGCTTATCATTTAAAAAAAATTAAAAATGTGATTAAAGATGAATTCAGAAAAAAATCGGGCTGGGGTCAGAAGCTCTGCTCACCATGCTATGCCATGGCAGATCCTGGTACTGTATTCTGATATGTCAAATTACTCTGGAAAGATCACATGGAAAACACTGATGGTTCCCTTCTCTTTAATAACAAGAAAGAAATGATATTTTGCATTTTAATTTAGACTCTACCAGTTTGAAAGCAAGAAATCCCAAGTAGATAAATAGAGACCACTTCAGTGGGAAGATAAATGGCATGCCTGCACATGTCCACAGAAATGTCTGCAGAGGGAGGCAGCGCTGGCTCTTTGGCTATAAAGAGAGATGAGCACTGAACCCTAGAGTCAGATACAACTGGCTATCAAGCAAGGGTGACTTTTACCTTTACCTTAGACTTTAGCCAGCCTGTTCCCAGACATGCAGAAAAATAAAATGCTGTACAGTACTCAGAAGAGACATATACAATCTGTAAGTAACAAGGCAACAGAAGGACAGAGAACCTAGAATGGCTGCACGGGAAGCATACAAAGCATTTCACAGACCTCAATTTCTGTGGTCCTGTGCTACAAGTAGACTGCATAATGCCCTCTACAAAAACAAACCTCAAATGTCAATATCAATTTTTCTTCCTTTTCAATGTATACTTAGTTATGATTAACAGACAAGACTAAAATAATGTACTGTATGTGTGAAAACCTGAATAATTGCTCTTTGACTATTTTACTGAGACAGTATGTTACAAGCACGCTCATGCTTTATTCCCCATAGGTAGGCATTGTACTGAGACCATAGGTAGTTTATGGACAAAGTGTGTGCAGAAAGGTACTTTAATTAAAGCTTCTTGCCTCTCTTCTGACACTTGGTACGTTCATATGACTTGTTACCTTAGCCACTAATAGCAATACCAAATAACCAAACAATGTATTTGGGGTTTTGTTTTTTTATTTCTAGGTTTGTCTATTTCCATCTCCTGTTCTTTGTTCCGCTCCTATTTCCAGGTGGACAACTGAAGGTTCAAATGTCACAACAAATCATGGTTTAAATAAGCCAGACTATGCATAACAACAACAAACAATGGGTTCACATTGTGGTTTAAAACTAGCTAGCAGAGTCAAGTTCTTGCATCACAACAAGCTAGATTTCAGCAAAGAATTCATGGATTATTGCAGTGTGTGAACATGATCACAGAACAGGTGGAAGAAAGGTGTTGGCTTTAAAAGAATAAAAATGAGGAGGGGTACAAGATGACTCCATTAGAGAGGAGTAATAGTATAAAATTATTACCATAAATAGGTAGATAGCTTAATATTTATTCCATTTCTTTGAGATAAACAAATCAAGGTGGTGGAGGGAGCAGAAAAGAACAAATTGTCAATTTTTCCATGTGTTTTCAGTCAGAGCCGCCCTTCTTCTTGCAACTTGTTCTGCTCCTATTTGGAACAGCGTTAAGGAGGCCATTTATTCGGTGCCATTGGGAGTACTCCAGATTATCCCATTTGGTAATCTATATGGTTGCTTAATTCGCCCCAGAGTTGTGGGTGGCATTTTCTTGGTGACAACCCTGTGTCATATGTAGTGGGTTGTAGCATTACATGAGATATATTTTCGTCTTCTCACAATTTTTTAATATTCTCCTAAGGGTACGCAATGAAGTAACATATCAGCTTTAAAGGACCACCATCTACGGTATATCCCTACAGTATCTGATGTACCACTGAGTTGTTGGAAGGAAAATACATGAAGCTCGTGCATGCAAGACTGCTGCTTTCTTGCAGTGATGGAAAACAGATTATGCCTTTCTGAAAGCACAAATTTTAAAACTAATCAATGAAAAAAAGCAGGGAAAGGGGTGGGGGAGGTAATAATCATTGGAAGAAGGAGAAACTGGAGTTATCTAAAGTCAGAAATTATTCTGGGTTGAAAGGTTTTTTGTGGAAGAAACTCCACTCAGGGAACACCCAACTGAGGCTCCTTTTATGTCCCCAAGAGCTGGGACAGAGACGGGCGCTCAATCTGCCATGCAGTACCCGGGTCTCGAACTGCTGACTTGCAGGCCTTCCAGCTAACAAGGTGAGCTTTAGTGGTTAAGAAGCATGCCTTGTTAGCTGGAAGGCCAACAAGTCAGTACTTTGAGACCCAGGTACTGCATGACAGCTTGAGCGCCCATCTCTGTCCCAGCTCCTGCCAACCTAGCAGTTTGAAAGCAAGACATTGCAAGTAGATAAATAAGGACCACTCAGGCATGCGCTGGGCCACCGGGACAGGGGAATACATCCCAGTGCACCCTTGCCTCTGGCACCCTGGGGCACAAATAATAATTTTATTATTATTTTACCCGCCCGGTGTGCTGCCCTTTAGATTAAGCCATTGCTCCAAGCTCCCCCCCCCTCCTTCAGCTTGGAACAATGGTTTATTCTAAAGTGCCGCACACCAGGCAGAGTGCAGGCCAAGGGTTTCCAGGGGCAGACCTCTCCCCTGCCCCTTGGCTGCTGCCCCTTGCCCCTGCCCACTGCCCTCCGATGGTGCCCAGCACACCCCTGGGGCCAGGAGACTCATTCAGGCATCCCCTGAGTGGAGTTTCTCCAGCAAAAAGCCTTTCAATGCAGAATAATTTCTGACATGAAATTATTATTATCTGAAGTGCTGTCTGGATTCTTCTCATGGGAGAAGAAATGTCTTCCATATAAAGGGAAAGATCCCTCAAGTATGGGATAAAATAAAACACACTGAAGATAAGAGCCTCCTAAGTACATCCTGGATCACTCCATTTTTCCCCAACTAGTCATATCCTAACTCTCTTTTTTCCTTACAGACGATTTAGATTTCATAAAGCTAGTTGTGCCATATAAAGGATGCCATCTCTGTAGCACACAGTGAATTTTATTTCCGAGTTGCTTCTTTAAGTACTCTCACCGGGGGGGGGGGGGGGGTTGCAGTCCCCTGGGTTTGGAAAGCCATCCACCTGATAGCAAAGCACTGTAGAACTTACCATGGCTCATGTCCATGCATTTAAAAGATAGTTCCCTTTTTTAAAAAAAGCTTTTCCATAATGAAATCCTATGAATTTTTTTTCTTACAAAATAGGAAAATTACACAGACTGTAGGAAAGCCCCACTGCTCACACAATGCAGGGCTGGATACACAAAACAGGGTAAGATGATATTAGCCATAATTAAACTGTTATGTTTTACTAACTACTGGAGAGAAAAATATGTTGAGCTATTTTTTTTAATGTACAGTTGTACCTCGCTTAAAGAGCATAATGTATTCCACAGGATTGCTCTTTAAGCGAGTTTGCTCTTTAAGCGAAACACCATTGGAAGTGACCCATTGTGGAGGGGATTGCGAACCCCGATTTATTTGTTAAGCGAGTTTTTGGTTGGTTTTATTTGTTAAGTGAAGTGAACATTAAGAATAAATTCTGCTCTTTAAGTGAGTTACTCTTTAAGCGAGGCGTTCTTTATGCGAGGTTTGACTGCACATCAAAAGCTGTATGTAACTTTAAAAATGCACATTAAAAAGCCAAAGGAAAATCTAGTTTAGCTTTTGTTGTTTTATAAAAAGACCACATCACTATAAAGCAACATGAACTAATGGAAAATACACTAATATTATACTTCCAAAGAGTGACGCTATTTCCTAATTAGTATTATAGATGATTTTCTAAAACTACCTCCTTAACATATACGAGTCCTTTTCATGCCTATGTAACATCTAAAATGGTCCATAGAAGAGAGAATTATAGAGAATTCCCTGGGCAACAATAATTTTTAATACCTATTTCTATGCCAAAATGCACCCACAATTAATTTTAATGATCACATTATAATGTCTTAAAAGTGAAACTACAAATAGACCTTGTACTATAATATTAAGATGTCATCATATGTAACTTTAGACTACAATCTTTTTTTTTTAATGAAAAATCTGTTCACATATTGAATCTAGATACTGTCCCAAATGTAAAAGAGTTGGTTTTAATTTCACTGAGGATGATTTATCTCCATCATAGGTTCTATAGGTAAAGGTCACCCTTGCACAAAAGCCAGTCGTATCTGACTCTAGGGTTCAGTGCTCATCTCTGTTTATAGCCAAAGAGCCAGCGCTGTCTGCGTCTGCAGATGTTTCTGTGGACATGTGGCAGGCATGAATAGACACCAAAGTGCACGGAACACTGTTTACCTTCTCACTGAAGTGGTCCCCATTTATCCACTTGCAATTTTTTGCTTTCGAACTGCTAGGTTGGCAGGAAATGGAACAGAGACAGGATCTCATTCCATCGTGCAGTACTCGGGTATTGAACTGCTGACCTGCCGCCTTCCAGTCAGCATCTTAACCACTTGAACCACTGCAGTTCAATAGAAAATTACTAATTCTTAACTTTTGTCATTCAATATTTTAATACCTTTATTCATGACGTATGTTAAGAATTCTACAAAATACATAAAAACATACAGTTGTACCTCACTTAAAGAGCATAATGCGTTCCACAGGATTGCTGTTTAAGCGAGTTTGCTCTTTAAGCAAAACACCATTGTAAGTGACCAATTGTGGGGGGATTG